>PVJH01021692.1:0-38090 GCA_004026705.1 Nesogale talazaci
AAAAAAAAAAAAAAAAAAAAAAAAAAAATGGTGGCAATGTTAATGTCTTAAAGTCAGGTAGTGCCAACCTGTCCATGTTGTTCTTCTTAAGGACTTCTTTGTCAATTCTGGGCTTCTTCCCTTACCATATCAAATTGGTAGTAAATTTTTCCATTATTTTGAAAAATGGTGCTGGGATTTATATTGGGATTTCATTAAATTTATTGACATAAAATTATATAACTACCATAACTAGCGAATACCTCGTCATAAAATCAAAGGGGGTTTTGATTTATACAAATCCACTGCACAAGACCTATTTAAAGTGCTAAAGAGCAATTGTGTCACGTTGAGGACTAACTTATGGTGCACCTGACCCAAGCCAAAGCTATTTTCAATCATCTTGCATGCATTTGAAAACTGCATGAGGAAGAACCATTGGAAAATTGCAGAATGCAAAACGAAGACCAAAGAACAAGTTCATTTGAATTATATAATGTTGGTGAAAAATATTGACTATACCATGGATTATCCTAAAGATGAACAAATTGGTCTTAGAAAAATTACAGGCAGAATGTTCTTGGGACAAGACCTAGAGACCTGGAGAAAGCCATCTTGCTTGGTCAAATAGAAGGTCATTGAAAAAGAGTAAGCTCCTTGGTGAGATGGTTTGGTATACTTATTGCAACCATCAGATCAAACATGACAAAGATTGTGACAATGGTGAAGGGTCAGGCAATGTGTTGTTCTGATCATTGATTCCACAACCTTCCTAAAAGTGAGAAGTGATTCAGCCATCTATGAAGGATACTGGGTAAGTAGGGGCTAGCAACCCTATTCTGTGTATACAGTGAAAAGCAATCAGTTGCTCTCACCTTGATTCTGGCTCTTGACAATGCCATGTGTGTCAGAAAGTCAATTAGGTAGGTGGTCGTGTTGTGCTCATTTTATAGATGAAGACTTTGAGCTTCCGAGAACTTGTCCAAGGGCAGAAAAAAATCATTTGGATCAAGGTCAGTTGAATGGTAAGGCCTCTGACCATAGGTCGTGGGGGTGGGGGTGGGGTGGGGTGACTTTCTAGATCCAGACTTAAAGAAAGAGGAAGTAAGAATTCCTTACCACCTGTTCCAGTCAGACCGACATCTCTAAGTGTCTAGGTTTTTGAATCAAGAATTAACTTTCAGAGGAGAGAGGGGTAAAGGGAGGAGCTTATATCAAGGATTCAAATAGAAAGAGAGTGTTTTGGAAATTATGATGGCAACATATGGACAAATGTGCTCGATAAAATTGATGTACGGATGACTCTAAGAGCTGTAAGAGCTCCCCACTAGAACGGTTTTAAAAAATAATAAAATAAATTTTTAGAAAAAGAATGAACTTTTCCAGTGTTCTTTTGCTCTGAATTTGGAAAAACAGCAGCCTCTTGATGAAGCCGCCCTACTGTTCACCTGGTGAATTAACTTTCCTTTCATCTCCTCCTCCCTCAGTTGGCCTGTGAGTCACTAGGCTACTCGATTGCTCCTTGGCTGGAGAATCAATGGATAAGGAAAGGAAAAGAAGGAAAACTTAGCTCTGCTCTTGTTACCTGAGGCGGCAGTTGAAACCTATGTCCACAAAGGGGGTTTTGTATTTCCCATGAATTTAAAATGTCCCTGTCACTCATGCTACCAAATGTGCTGAGCTGGTGTTCCAAGACAGAATGAAATCATTGTGCAGGTGAGGGACACTGTATAAGGACACATCCCTCAGTACAAGGAAATGTAGTACACACTCAAGGTCAAGGACCTGACTCTTCAACCATTTCTTGGCCTCTCCTGCCTTTGTTGGGATGGTGTGGAGGAGGAGGAGAGGAGGCTGCTGAAATGTTCAAGCCCTTCAGGAGGCTGAGTCAAGATCCATTCCCTCTATGTTGTTACCCCTCCCCAACCCCCAGGTACTCTTTGCACCTTAGTTCCTGTTGAGGTTAGGAAGCATTGACCTTTGGCTTCAAATGTGAGGTTCCAGTTAAGTTGATTACTGAGAAAATGTTGACTTCTGGTAAGTTTGGTGATGGAGAGAGCTGACAATGCAGCTGAGGAGCCGTGCCCATTAAGGATCCCCACTTAACCTGCTGCTGTTAATAACTCCAGTGGCTCCAGCCCATAGCTTCCCCTTGTGTGTGAGCATAGATATGTGTTCCCCGGGCTTGCTGGTTGCTAGAACATCTGGAAATAGATTGCCGGAACTTTCTCCTAAGGTGCACTTGTGTGGATTAAAATTTCCAGTTTTTTGATTATCATCATGTCCCAGAGGATGTCTATGATTTGGAATTGACTTAATGGCAAGGGTTGCCTTTTTTTTTAAGTTATTATCTTTAGTTGCATCTCATATGTCAAAATCATAAGTACCACCAAGGGAGTCTATCAAAGAAATAGTAGTTAATCTTTTAAAATCTGTTTTTTGTTTATCTGTTCCTTTCACACTCAAGAGAGGTTTTACACACATACATACATACACACACACACACACACACATATATATATATGACCTGCAACATAAGAAGTCCCTTAAAAAAAAACAAAATCAAACTCACTGCCCTCGTGTTGATTCCAACTGCTCCCTGTAGATTTCTGAGTGTAACTCAGGAGTAGAAAGCCATATCTTTCTCCCTCAGAGCAACTGGTGGTTTTGAACTACCGATCTTCTGGTTAGCAGTCCAATTCATAACAACTAGGCCACCAGGGTTCCATACAAGACGTCCCTAGGTAATTTTTAAAAGTTTGCATGATTTTTTCCTTCCATAAAGATTATAACCAAGAAAACCCTCTGGGACGAGTCTACATTGTAATACACAGGAATGTCATGAGTGAGAATCAACTTGACAATATTAAAATTTGGTTTTGGTTCCTGACTTGCAACATACAGGCATGGTCAGACTTTGGTGGGAAGCTGGCAGGCTGTTCTATTTCACTTGAGGGGCAATCTTGTTTTACTGCTGAGGTTGAAAGTAAAATGAGAAGAGACTCAAGTTTCCGAATTTTGACAGAAAAGGAGAAAGATGAGACTTTCTGTTCCTATAAAATAGTCTGATTAACCCACAAGGGTAGTTCTACCAGGTCCTAGTGGGGAACTGTGCATCTAGATTGCTTTGATGGTAGTAAGTTGTCTTTAAAATTTTTTTTTATCCTTACTAACTTCTTGAAAGTCAAAGATTACTAAATAAACCACCTCTCTTTTCCTTTTAGATTTTTCTGAATGGTTATTATTTTTGAAAATTTTATAATGAAAGTAAAACTGAAACTTGAGAGACATGAACAAGCCAAAGTTAGCAAAAGAAATATATGACATAAAATAGGAAATATTGGAAGGAAAATAAGATTTTTAATTCTGAATTCTCAATGGTGAGTTATTCCAGCTCAATGTTGGTATGACAATAAAAATTTCATCTTTGGGGACTAAGCTCTAGCCCTACCTCTAAAGTAAGTAAGACTCCATTAAGAAGTAAGACTCCTCTTTTATACTCTCAGAAGGTTGCTCCAAACCACAGGCATTCATAACTATGCAAAGGTCTTGGATGGCAACAGATGAAACCTGAGATTTAAAAAAAGTCTCATAAGCAATGTTCCCTGAAAACCAGAAGGTTTGCAATCAGTCACATCCCATAGAGGCTGCTGGTCAGGCACAAAGAAGGGGAGCTCCAGTGATTGGGCTAACTTGAGAAAACACCCATTTACCCAGCCTGGGCATGAGGTTAGTGTTGGCTACAGCCTGGGAAGCAGGGCCATTTGGCTGCACAGACTATACTCAGGCGTTGAAAACTTTAACACTCCAACAGATAGCTGAGAGACCTTCCTCAAACACATAGCTGGGAGACCTTCCTCTCTGGAGCAGAGTCTTAGAACTCGCATTTCTCACGTGTGCCCAAGCAGCAGGAGCTTCTGTGTTCAAGGACCTTGTGCACGGCTGTATGCTCAGCTACCGCCCTCTTGAAACCTTTAATAATATAAAATATGAACTTCATGTTTTCAGTGAAATTCGTTGGGACAATAGAGCATGCACATAAGCAGAGAAGATTGGTGTATTATGAACAGGTGCAACTCCATATGGTATATACAGGTGGTGATAGGATGTCTGATGAGCAAAGAGTCCTGAGGGGAGTTTAGCAAGACTAAAAGGAGGCACTGCTACATCTATGTTTGTATAGGTGGCAACAGTGGGATTGGCAGGTGGTGGAGGAGGCCATACTTCCCATTGGAACTAGAATTTGGAAAGCTCTAGTTCTATACCTTTGCTATAGAAAGAAAGCAATTAACTGCTAAGAATTATGGTGTTCAAGTGATTCTTACCAGATCTTTCTGTGCTAACCAACCACTTTGACTGAAAATGATGACAGAAGGACAGGAAAAGTTTCTTTTCTTTCACTGCTTTGTATTCATTTGGAAGCAGACGACAAAGAATGCTGACTGAAAATACAGTTGTGTAAGTGAAACAAAAATAGCTGAGTGACTTTTCTGCAGTTTCCATAGTGTGGTACAGTCAAAGTATGCAGGGGAGGGTTGCTAACCCCCCACGCACTGTCACAGAAGAACGGCCTGATGATCTGCCATAAAGTTTTTGGCCAAGGAAGTCCTGGGCTGTGGTTCCTTTCTCTTACACGGGTCCCAGGCAGGTGAGGGGCTTGGCTTCAGACAGGACATGCCAGAGGCAGACAGAAGAGACCTGATGACCAGCCAGAAGAAGAAACAGGAGCTGACCATGTCCTCTGGACCCATGCTCTTACATTGTACATGTTCTAGACCCAGGAGGGGGAATGACAACACTGGAGATAGTGAGAAGCAGCAACTGAGGATTATTAGCATTAGAAGCAGCAGAACTAGGAGACTGACAGGAGGTGGGGGGAGGGAGGAGATTGAGAGGAACAAATAATGATGTGGGAGAGGAGAGGGTGCACAAGAACTGATTGTGGTGTTGTATATACAACTCTTTAAAAGTGACTTAGTTATGGAAGTGTATGATAAGTGAACTTCATGAAACTATTGCAAGAAAATAAATACAACTTAGCTTATGTAAAACAGGAGAAAAAGAGATGGTGTGGTGGGTTTCCTACACCAATAAGTGAGGAAACTGAGCATCATTCATTAGACATCTTGCTGGTGATGTGGTGCACTTCTGGGCATTTACTGGTAGAGCTTAAGTGCTTTGTAACAGTTATCTGATCAGGGCAGAAACAACATGCTGTGGGCAAGGCTGAGAAGAGGCTGTTTTGATTGAAGAGCTATATCCTGAATCTGTCCTGAACCTGATTTGTAACTTCCTACTTACTTAATAAACTCTATAATTTTAAGTGCCCTGAGCATTTATTGGTAGAGCTTAAAAGTTTTGTAACACTTTTCTGACCTGGAAAGGCCCAAGAATCCCAAGGAACTGAGGGTCCAGAAGAAGATGCGGTTGATTGGAGACCCCAAGCCCATCAATAGGTGAAGTGACATCTGCTTACAGAGGGGTTGCACGGAGGAAGTGAGCCAGGTGAGGTACAGTGTAGTAACAATGAAATATGCAACTTTGCTCTAGTTCTCAAATGCTTCTTCCCACCCACTATCATGATCCCAACTCTACCAGAAAAATCCAGCTAGACCAGGGGTTGTACAATGGAGTTGGAAATTGGGGAATTTAGGATAGATGTTCCCTCAAGACTAGTGATGGCAGTGGTGATACTGGGAGGGTGGAGGGATGGTAGAGTAGAAAGGGGGAACCAACCTCCTCTCTGGGGGCATGGACAACAGGGAAGTGAGTGAAGGGACACATTGGATAGTGTATGATATGTAAGAGTAATAACAATTTGTAAATTATTAAGGGTTCATGGGAGAGGGAGGAGAGAGGGGGAAGGTAATATGGGTAGCTGGTACTGGGGGTCTAAGTGTAGGGAGGGTGTCTTGAGAGTGATTATGGCAACAAGTGTGAAAATGTGGCCTGCATACAATTGATGTATATAAGGATTGTGATTGGAGTTGTATGTACCCCAATAAAATAAGTCATGGAAAAATAGGGAGGGGTAAAGAGAAGCTTATACCAAGGGTTCAACTGGAAAATATTTGGAAATGAATATGACAACATGTGTAGAAATATGCTTGATAAAAATGGTGCATTGAATGTTATAAGAGCTGTAAGAGCCCCTGATAAAATCATTGGGGGAAAAAAAAAAAGAAAGACGCTATTGACAAACCTGAGAAGAGGCTGTACTCAGGATATGGTAACTGTTTTCTTAGTCTCTAAATAAGTCACCAAGGTAGATTTTCTAGAAGGACAGAAGATGATCACAGAGGTTTATGAGGAAGAAGATTTATGAAACTAGAAAATTGCACTGAGGAGAAAAAGGACAGGGAGCTCCTATTGAGGATTTGTTTCTGTTGCAACAGTAGGCCTTCTCATTCTTTAAGGGTAGCCAAGTTTCTCCTATGAAAACTCAGTGAGATACCTTACCCCACTGCAATAGTTAGGCTTTGTGTCAAGTTGACTGTGCAAGGATTCTTAGTGATTTGGCAGCTGGCACCTAGTAATCCCTTATGACCTAATGTGACATAATGTAATCGCAGCCAATCAGCTGTATGAAGATTAAGGTAGACTGCAACATGCTTACTCGGGTCACATCCCAGATGCAGTCAGTTGAAAAGAAGTTTCCTTGGGGAAATGATCTGCTTCCTATCTTAGTGGATCTTATGGGAAATCTGCCTTTAATTTAACTGGCTTATCAGACTCCCACAGAAATCACCACTTTGATTACACCTTTTTTTTTGAAGGCACCTCAATGAAAGTCAAACAAGTGTATTACTAAATAAATTCTGTAGCCATACTCTGGTTGCAGCAACATACTTAAATACATATATTTTTTGGATTATATTTATACATGTGCGAACTGGAACCCTATTAACAATACTTTAAAAAAATGCATCCTCATGATAAACTTTTTGGGGGCACAATTCAATCCGTGAGTTGATGGTTCAGTTTTAATATAACTTCAGGGCATATTCTCTTTTGGATGGGTAGTATTTCATTATATACGAACCACATTTTCTTTATCCATTCATTTTTTTGATGAGCATTTAGGCCATCTCTACCTTTATCTATTGTAAATATTGCTCTAATGAACATTGCTTTGCAAAGTGCTCTTTGTATCCTTCAAGTTTTTTGGTACATACCTGGGAGTTGGATTATTGAGTTTTGAATAGCAGTGGAACATTGACCGATATAATACCTTAAGATGAGCTCTTCAGGTTTGGAGAGCATTCAAAATATAAGTGAGCTTGAACTTCCTTCTCAAAGCAGATTCATCTGTAAAGTTGTGGGGAGAGTAAAGCCTCCTGAACCTTCATTTGCTGATTCAGCATGACTCAAAATGAGGAGAGACAGCTGCAAATATTTATTGATGATTGGAATGTGAAATGTCCAAATATGAATCTAGAAAAATTGGAAGTTATAAGTTTAGCACTACCCTGATACAAATACCAACAGGCTTCTTCAAAGAATTGGAAAAACTGACCACCAATTTTCAATAGAGAAGGAAGAAGCCCCAAATTATCAGAGAACTCCTCAAGAAGAAAGATAAAGTCGGAGGGCTCACTTTATCTGAATTTAACACCTACTGCATAGCTACATTGGTAAAAAACAGCATGGTACTGGTATGATGACAGAACAAAAACTGGAAATCAACAGAAAATGCAGAAGTAAAACCATCAACAACTGATCTTAGACAAGAGCCCCCAATCCATTAAGTGGTAGGTAGATGCCCTCTTTAACAAGTGGTGCTGGAAAAAATGGATAATCACCTATAGAAAAATGAAATAAGATGCTCATCTCACTCCATGCACAAGAACAAACTGAAGGTGGATCACAGACCTAGAAGGAAAACCCCAAACTATCAGGACCATCTATGAAGGAATCAGGACATACCCATGGGGATGAACAACAGACAAGGGGGGTAAAGGGAGACATCAGGCGGTGCAAGACATGAACAAATTATAATTTATAATTATCAATTGTTCATGAGGGAGGGGAAGGGAGGGAAGAGAAGGGGGAAAATGAGGAACTGATATCTAGGGCTCAAGTAAAAAGAAATTGCTTTGGAAATGATGATGGCAACATATGTACAAATGTCATTGGCACAATGAATGCGTGGATTCTGATATGAGTTGTATGAGTCCCCAATAAAATGATATATATATTAAAAAGGATAAGACCATTTAGTACTATAATAAAGACACAGTACATGTCAAGATATAAAGGAGATATGATTACAGACAATGAATAATGTTATCTCCTGATTAATTTGAAATTATGATAGTATATGGTTCAGATTATAGAAATAAATTATTGAAAATATGGAACATGAAAGCACTAAACTTTATGAACCACAGAAACAATATATATAGTTTTTATTTCACACTGTGAAATCTACCAAAGTATACCCCCCCAAATATTGTCCCTGAAGAAAGTATTAACCTACTAACAAGAAGCTTCATTGTTCAAATCAGTCATTATATTAATAAATTTATCTAAGGAGGAAAAGAAAGAAAACTCTGTTACACACAATGAAGTATTACACATCACTAAAAAATACTGATGGTCACATGAGGCACATTATTTCATGGCAAGAAATAATCTTTTTACTCAAAATTTTGTTTTCTTTTTGTTTGGTCTCTGTTATTGTTGGTTTGCCTATGTAGGATCAGAGAAAGCAATGGGCTGGATGGTTCCAGAGGGACTTTGGGGGAGAAGGAGGTAGGTGAAGGGAGCAGTGAGCAAACAATACCATAGACAATACCATACCAATAAAACATCTTTTAATTCCTAAAAATAGAGGTATTGACATATGTGCATATGGCAGTACACTGAGATAATCAATGCTCTTTGAGCCTCTGCTCATGCTCTCCCTCAATGCAAGAACAGTTTATTGTAACAAATTGGCATTCTGTGACACTCCTAGCATGATCGCTGAAAGACAAAATGTGTACATTAGCAAATGTGGTGAAGAAAGCTGATAGTGCCCGGCTATCAAAAGATATGGCATCTGGGTTCTTAGAGGTTTGAAGTTAAACAAGCAATCATAGAAGAAGTACACCAGCCTCTACAATCAAAAGGTGTTGACTGGATTAGATAACAAGTATCAGAAAACCCCCAAACAAACAAACAAATCATATTATTGAGAACGAGGGGGGGGGGGGTCAGAGCAAAAACTGAAAGCCCATTTGCAGACAATGGGACATCCCCTCACAGAAAGGTCACCAGGAAGGGATGAGTCAACCAGGGTGCAGTATAGCACCAATGAAACACACAATATTCTTCAGGTTCCTTGAAGCTTTCTCACTTCTCACTAAGTGACCCCAGTCCTGCCTTTCCTTGTGGGCTAGACTGGAACATGTGCACAGGTACAGATAAGAGTTAAGAGTTCATGACATGAAACTCCAGGAACTAGAAATGGGAGTAGTATTACCAGGAGGGTAGGGGAAGGAGGGGGCAGCATAGAAGGCAGGGGGGCATACTTGCAATAATTGACACAAAACCACCACCTCTACCACCACCACCTCAACCACCCCCCCTCCCAGGGAGATGAAAAACAGAAACCATGGGGGAAGGGTGACTGTAGATAGTGCAAGATATGAAAATAATTTATAATCTATCAAGGGGTCACAATGGTGGGAGTGGGGAGGGAGGGAGGGATATAGGAGCTGATACCAAGGGCTCAAATAGAAAATAAATGTTTAGAAAATCGTGATGGCAACATATGTACAAATATGCTTGTTACAATTGATGTATGGATTTTTATAAGAGCTGTAAGAGCCCCCAATAAAACATCTCTTAATTACATTAAAACAATCTTTTAATTTAATTTAAAAAATCAATATTTTAGGTATTAGTGAGTTGAAATGGCTGGTTTTGACCAATTTACATCAGATAATCATATGGTTTATTATGCTGGGAATGGCAAATTGAAGAGGAATATGTCTCATTCATTATAAAAAAAAGAACATTTTAAGATTTATCTTGAAGTACAATGCTTTCTGTGTAAGGATAAAGCCTCTACACATAAAAAGATACTCAGGTTATTCAATGATTATTCAAATTTACATAACAACCACTAAAGCCAGTGCTTAAGAAATCAAAGAATTCTACTAATGTCTTCGGTCTGAAATTGATCAAATGTATAATTGATATGTATTGATAATTATTGATGAATAAGAAGGGAATAAATCACAAAGAAAATATAGTAATGATGATAGAAATGAAGCTGGATGTCACATGATACAATTTTGCAAAACTGGTCACTTCTTTATTACAAATACCTTTCTTTTCAACCCATAAACTTCAACTACACATGTGGACTTCATCAGTTTGAATACACAGGAATCAAAATGACTATATCTCTGGGAAAAGAAAAGAGTCCTATTCAAAAGTGCCAGTCACTCCTTACGAGAAAAATGCTGCTTCCATAAAGATTTACAACCTCAAAAACCAGATATAGGGTCACTAGGAGTTTGAATTGACATGATGACAGTGGTGGATGGGAACAGATGATGATGAAATTCAATATTGACAGAAAAAATAATATCAAGGGATAACTATGGAACAGACCATTAATTGCTCAAATGAAAGTTGAAGTTGAAGCTGAGGAGAATTAAAAACAATCCCTACATGCCAAAGCATGGCCTTCAGTATTTACCAGCTGAGTTTACAGAAAATATCAGAAATAAAGTTGGCAGATTGAACGCTAATGGCTGCAACCAGATAAACTGTGGAAGGACATTAAAGACATCATGCATGAAAAAAGCAAAAGGTCATTAAAAAGACAGAAAAGGAAGAAGAGACTAAAAGGGAGTCAGGATAAATTTTGAAACTTGTGTTTCATGGTAAAGCAGTTACAGTATATGGAAGAAATGATGAAGTAA
Organism: Nesogale talazaci; assembly: GCA_004026705.1. Lineage (NCBI taxonomy): Eukaryota > Metazoa > Chordata > Mammalia > Afrosoricida > Tenrecidae > Nesogale > Nesogale talazaci. The sequence goes on from PVJH01021692.1 coordinate 10,899, forward strand.
AAGATCTGAATTGAAGATTTCAAAGAATGGCTTGACAAGACAACCTAATGTACTAGGATGTTAATGAAATGCATGCAAATACCTGGAACTAGAAAGTCAAAAAGGAAGCATATATCAAGCTGAAAGAATGGAATTAAAAATACAAAATGGCAACATTAAAGCATAATTTTGAAGGATGCAGGAAGTATCAAAAGAAAATGGGAAAACACACAATATTATTTGTGGTAGTTATATAGTCATTTGTCAATTTGTGAGGATTAAGAGTGAAGGGGTGGGGTGTATACTGTTAATCAGGTGATAGACAATGAGGATTCTGTGTGGGCATGGTCTTCCCCCTGAGGATTCTGGGAACGCTGGTATTTGTACTTGGAGTCAGGAGACACTCTCTCAAGGCTCATTCTCTAGGAGCTATTTCAGCTGACAAGACCCATGGAACTGTACTAGTGCCCTGAACTGGAGAAGCCACGGGAGACCTCTGCCAGCACATGCTTATGGATCCACAAGATTCCCCACTCACTGACCTGTGATCTTCCTGTATTCAGCATCGATACATGCGCTTTGTGAATCTCAAGAGGACTTTGCAGATTGGTATCTGACATGTGGGCTAATATCAGATTTACAGACTTGATCTGGCCTGGGTTGGGATGTTTTCTCAATATTCAATTGTTCTTGTATATAAGATAAAGCTCTTTATTATATACATATTTGTGTCCATGACTTTGTTTCTCTAGTCTACCCAGACTAACACATTGTTGTACTAAAAATAGCTGACCAACATTCAACCATTTCAAGAGGTGGCCTATGATAGAACCAATGGTACTCAAGAAAAATTTCAAGCTACATTGAAGGCTTTAGCTAAAAACAAGGCTTCAGGAACTGATGGAATACCAATTGAAATGCTTCCACAAGTTGAAACATTGTCTATGCCAAGAAATTGGGAAGACTACTACCTGGCTAATGGACTGCAGGACATTCATATTTATTCTCATTTCAAAGAAAAGCAACTCACCAGAATGTGAAATTTGTTGAACAATATCATTCATATCTAACACAAGTAAAATTGTGCTGGAGATCTTTCAACAATGGTTGCAGTAATACATCAACAGGGATTGCCAGAAATTGAAGCCAAATTCAAAAGGAGATGTGGAATGACGGATATCATTGTTGATATCAGATGGATCTTGGCTGAAAGCAAAGAATACCAAAAAGTTGTTTACCTGTATTTTGTTGACTATACCAAAGCACTTGATTGTGTGAACCATAACAAACTATGGGTGACATTGAGAAGAATGGAAATATCATAACATTTTCTTCTATTCATTAGGAACCTGTATATGGGTCGTGGCAGTGCAATGAACAAAACAAGAAAGCACTTGCATGAAAAACTGCATGGGTTAAAATCAGAAAAGGTGTGCCTCAAGGTTGTATTCTCTCACTATACTTATTAAATCTGTATACAGAGTAAATAATTTGAGAAATTGGGCTATATGGGGAAGGTTGCAGCATCAGAATGGAGGAAAGTTTATTAGCAGTCTTTAGATATTCAGATCATGAAACCTGGCTTGCTGAATGCCTGGAGGACTTGAGACACTTGCTGAATAGGATCAGTCACTACAGAATTTGGTATGAAATGCCACTGAATGCCATGAAAAACGAGATTCTCAAAATTGAACCATTAGCTAAAATCATGATAAAGGAAGAAAGCTTGAAGTTGTCAAGATTTTGCCTTGCTTGGATCCATAATTAATACTCATGGAAGCAGCAGTCAAGTGATCAAATGATGCACTGCATTGCATAAATCTGCTAAATAAACACCTTGAAAATGTTGATGAGCAAGAATGTAACTCTGAAGGCTAAATGTGTCCTATCCAAATCACTGCATATGCATGTGAAAATTGGACATTTTGTCAGGTCTGCCAGGAAGCATTAATGCTTTTGTATTATGGTGCTGGAGAAGATTATTAAAAGTACAATGAGTTTCCAGGAGAACAAACAAATCTGTTTTGGAATAAGTAGAGCCAAAATATTTCTTTGAACCAAGGATGGCGAGACTTTGTCTCATGTACTTTGAACCTGTTATCAGAAGAGATAAGTCCCTGGAAAACAATATGATGCACCACAAAGTAGCACAAGAACAAGCAAACAAACCCCACCCTCATCAGACAGGCAAATCAAGGTCACTATAATAGTGGAGGACTCATATGAAGACAGAAGCCCTCAGTAGTGCAACAATGAGTTCAAGCATTATGGCAATTGGGAGGCTGGAAAAAGACTGGACTGTGTATCACTCTGTGGTATGTAGATAGGGTTGCAATGACTCAGAGCTGATTTGACAGTTCATGTCAGCAGCATAGTAATTTAATTTTAGATTTGTATAATTCTGGGAACCATGCCAGCATCTCCAGGTTTGAGCTAGGGCCCAATGATACAGGAATGTATTCTAGTTTTTTATGGATTTGTATCTAGATATTCCATTCCCCAAACTGAAAGTGGCATGTAATTTTCTTTTGGTCATGGGAATAGGTTTGAGCTTGAATAGGAAAGGCAAAGGGCAGTTTAGGAACAAATGGAATCTTCTTCTCTATCCCAATCCAAGTAATGGGATTTGTGTCTTCACACCTTTGGCTGTCATGCAGTTATGTGGAATGGCTGTTCTTTAGTCTGAGAGGTCCCATGGCACCTCTACTGGAAATGATATCTTGGGTTCCTAGAGCTGGCATAACACATCAGCGTAGATGATTTTTAAGAACAGAAATGCATTTTCTCACAGTTCCTGAAGCCAGAAATTGGAATTCAGAGAATTAATTAAATCTTTATTCCCTCTTTCCATGAATTCTAGAGAAAAAAAATCCTTCCTTGTCTCCAGTTTCTGCTGTTTGTTCTGTATATTATTATTTGTTCCCTTCCTCATTTGTTGTCTATTTCACTCTGTTATTCTTTTTAAAGGTCTGTTTTTGTTTGTGTTTTATCCTTTCAAAAATTGCCCTCTGAAATGATTAAGATTAAGACCCACACTACTCCTTTACTTAGCTGAGAACATTCATAAAAAAAGAATAAGAACATTTTAAAATATCTCTATTTCTCTAAACAACATCATATTTAATGATGAAGGGGTTACAGCTTTAGCATAATTGGGGGGGGCTGTAATTAAGTCCATATCAGGTAGTGATTTCTTTCTGTAGGATATCCTGTTTGACCTACTTATACTGCTTTGGGGGATATATATTTGTCATAAGACAATCTATCAGATTTTAATCACTGTCTCTTATTCTCTGCTAGAATAGAATTCAGGAGAAAAAAGAAATTTATCCTCTTTTCCAGGAAATTTTGGGTTTCTGGTTTGGGAAGTTCTGTATTAGTATTAGGTGCTACATGACAAATTATTCCAACTCCTAGTCTAAGACAAGCCTTAGTTATTGTTAGGTTTCCGGTGGTGTTTTATTTCGGTTCTTGTTTTGCAACAGTGAAAGAATTAACATGGAAGTAGCACTTTTGTAAAACCAAATTCCTTTTATGAGGGAAAGGAAAGTTTCAGGTATTACATGCAGTCTCAAAAAGCACATGCTATCTCTGGAAGCATGCAGGGCTGCATGGCAAGGACTGTGGGGAAGTTCACGACTAAAAATGTCCATTTCAAGAGAGCATGGAAAAATATATGGATGGAATCCCAGAACAGAAGCGTAGAAACATTGTGTAGAGCCACGGGCAGGAATCAAGAGTAGGAAATCACAAGAGAGAGAGCCGGTCACTATGGGGTACATGGGTGTGTGCACGGTAATCTTAACCTCATTGCAGCACACATTTGAGCAAGACCAGAGGAACCTAAAAACCCTGGTGGCCTTCCAGCTGCCTGCTTTTATCTCCTCTGGTTGAGGAAATGTGGTTGTGGGTATTTGAGATAATTGGCCAACCTTATTGGCTGAAGTTAGACACACCTATGTGATGTCATGCACTTAGGTTGTTGCTAGGTTTGGTTTCCACCTGGTTCTAGTTTTCACATGTTCAGTTTGTATTTTTTCCATAGGTGTCTAATTGGTGCCAGATTTCTTTCTAACCCCATTATTGTGCAGTGGCCAGCTAATTGTTGCGCAAAGGCATTAGGAAAGACAAATCTCTTTGTCCCTAATCTAGAGACCTGTCAATCTCAGGTGACTGCCAATTAAGAGACTGATTGCTTCACTGGCTCGGATTCTCTTACAAAGCTGCACTCAAGGTTTTTCTTGGGGCTGTAGTCACCTGAAGGCATATCTTAGAGAATATTCATCTGCTTCCAAGGTCACTTGAGTGACTTTTGGCAGTCTCAAATCCTCACTGGTTGTTGTTCTAGAACAGTGGCTTGCCACATGGGCTTCTCTGTTCGAAGATTCATAAGAGAGCCTTCTTTCCACAGAACAGTGGAGGACAAAGAGAAGGACACAGCAAACAAGATACAAATCATTGTCATTTACAAACTCATTTCCGAAGTAATATTCTATCACTTTGTTTTCTGTTTCTAGAAGCATATCATTAGGTACAGACAGCCCCTACTCATGGAAGGACACAAGGCCATGGATATCAGGATGTGGGGAGCCTTGGTGTCTTCTCAGATGCAGCCAACAATAGATTGTTAATAGTTTTTTTGTGTGTGTGTGTGGAACATTATCCAAAAACAAAGGTCCAAGATATTGTCCTACAACTCTAGGTTCCTGCCTGAGAGACAATTTAGCTGGATGTCCTTAGAGGAAGGAGATGAATCTCTCTAGATGAGAGTCACTGGGTAGAAAATGAGGGAATTGCCTAAGGTTATCAGTGGCTCGAGGGTCTTGAAGAGAAATGTGCAGAGGAATTTATAAATTTCTATGTCCTGTGTTTCCATGCTCTAGGAGGAATGTGGTGGGGTGAGTTGATGCATTTGGTGGGGACACTGATCATTAAACATAAGCGTTTCAGCAGCTGCTTAAAAACAAAGTGCCTACATGCAACCACAACCTGGCTGGACTTGCAGAATGCACACTCGAGTAGCAACCATGAAATACCACAGACCAAAAATCTGTCCTATGTGACTGACACACCCAAGAGGGGAGAGATCTTCCAATAAAGATTGATACTGAGAGTTGTTCCATCATTGTTAACGAGGACTTAGGGTAAGATATGATTACTTGACGTTTCTTTTTGCCTATTATAAAACTATTTCACACTTATATTTACTCTTTTTATAATACTTTTTATTACTTTCATGTAAGGGGAAACTAAGGCAAGTAGAAGTCCATATGTGTTGTTCTGTAGGCTAATTTAGAAGAAACCAGGACTTGTGAAACCTCTTGTATAAAGAGAAGACAGTTGGGATCAGTTTATTTTTTTAACCAGCAAGAAAGGAAATATATGGACCAACATTATTGAAATGTCTAGAGTCCAGGGTATAATCCAGAAATTGCAGGGTCAATACTGGGCTCACTGAAGTCCCCAGGATGTTGTTTTCCTCTATTACTTGTCTTTCTTCTTCTCGCTTCATCATTTTCAAGCTTTGCTGCCTGCTAGCAAATTCTACCCCACAGGCTTTCATAGTCACCAAAGCTCCTGCAGTTGTTTTACTGTGTTTGGGGTTTCTGTTGGGGGTCCTATTGGGATCACATACCTGTCTTTAATGTTGTCACTCGGGGAACGGAATGTTCCTTTTGTCTGCATCTGAGTCACAGACTCAACTTTGGACAAGGTGGTCGTGAGTACGTAACTTGTACATGGTCTGAGGTTAAGTAATAAAGTTCTTTCACAAATACATCTTGTTCAGTAGAGATAGCTATGGATTTGCACCTTGTAGAAATAGCCCCAAACATTATATCTAATTTCCTTAGTTCGTATTAACTCACATCTATTAGCAAATTCATTTGTACATACTTACAATGTAGCATATAATTTTATATAAACATATATATGGGGTGGCTTAAAATTCATAGAAAGTTTGAGTTGTCTTTTCATTTCGTTTTTTGGTGATTTTTTTGAAGTCTTCATATATGTTTTTGTGAGGTGCCATCCAGTTGGCTCCTACTCAGAGTGGCGCCACATAAAACAAAACAATGCCTGCTTCTCTGCCAGATTCACAAGCCTGGGTATCACTGATTTTCAATCTATCCTTTCAATAGTCTTTTAATAAGTTACTTATTAGGATTAATTAATCAGTTGAACAAATCTTTGATAGATTAGTAGAGAGTCATAGTTAGAATTTTTTGAAAAGTATAATTTAGGCAGTGAGACAAACATGCTCTTCTTTTCATTTACTTTTTCTTAAAAACAGCTTTATACATATTTATTCAGGATAACTGTAGCTTTAACTTTGTCTAAACCTTTAAATAACTTGCTTGTGACAATAATACATCTTGAAACAGCATGTAGGTTTTGCAAACCCCAGTCAAGCTATTTTGGTTGGTGCTATGGTGAGATCAGAGACAGCCATCTCTCTTTCAAGTCTTTCCCAAATTGTAGACTTGTGGGAAAGAAGAATAAATATTATTATTTAAGACACTTCCTTTTGGGGTTTTAAAAAAATTTTGCTGGGGACTCTTAATTCTCTTATCACAGTACATGCATTCATTCAGTGTGCCAAGTACATTTGAACATATGCTGCCATCATCATTTTCAAAGCATTCTCTTCCCTCTTGAGCCCCTGATATCAGCTCCCCATTTATTCCCTATCCCTTTCACCCTCCCTTATGAACCCCTGATAAGTTATATATTATTATTTTCATATCTTACATCGTCTTCCATCGCCCCTCATCCGATTTTCCATTGTTCGGCCCCCTGGGCAGGGGTTATAGTTTGGTTCTTGTGATCAATTTCCCTTTTTTTTCCCCCATACCCTCTCCTAATTCTCCTGTTATCTCTACTCTCATGTTTGGCCCTGGTGGGTTTATTTATCCTGGATTTTTTGTGTTGTGGGCTCTTGTCTGTAGCAGTGTGCATATTCTGGTTTAATTCTCTTTGGGAGGTAGAATTAAGGTCATGATAGTGGGAGGAAGGAAGCACCAAAGAACTAGAGGAAAGTTGTGTGCTTCATCTGTGATATACTACACCCTGACTGACTCATTTCTTCCCTGTGTTCCCCTCTGTAGGGGGATTTCTCCACTCCATGCTTTCCCCTCACCTCTCCTGCCACATTCACCTTGGATATGGTTTTATTTGGGGTCTTAGATGCCCGGTACCTGATCCCATTGACAATGCATGATCACACAGGCTGGTGTCCTTCTCCCACATGGGCTTTTTTGCTTCTCAGCTAGATGGCCATTTGTTTATCTTCAAGCCTTTAAGACCAGAGAGTCTATATCTTTCTTTTTTTGGGGGGTGGCATGGTCATCACTGCCCTAGTGGGAGTAGGAGGCCCAGCCTTGCTCCTGGAGAGCTGCTGCAGGATTTGAACTGCCAGCTCAGTGGGTTGCAGTCCTGAGCACAACCACTATGCCACTGGGGCTCAATAAGTCTTTATCTTTCAATAGCCAGAAACCATCAGCTTTATTTACCACTTTTACTTATGCACTATTTTGTCTTCAGTGATTTTTGTGAATTAGGTGAGCATCACAGAATGCTGGATTGTTAGAAAAAAACTGTTCTTGCATTGAGGGAGTACTTTAGTCAAGGTAATGTGTGGGGGTGGTTTTTTAATATAGCAATAGGTAATTGATATAGGGAAATATTCTTCATATGCCATATATGTCTTTGTGTAAAACTTTTACAACAAATGGGTTACATTTGAAAGTTTTCAAGTACATTTTCCCCCTGATAAAACTAAATTTGAAAAATAGCAAGAGTTCTACTTATTTATACCCAAAGAGTTCTAGGATTACTGTGGATTATGAGTTGGACTGTTAACCACCTGCTGATCCATAAGGGAACAGTGAGGCTTTCTGCCCCTGTAAAGATTTACAGTCTTGGAAACCTAAAGGGGTAAGTTCTACTATGTCCTAAAAGTTAGCTGTGAGTTAAATTGACCTGAAGCAGTGAGTCTGTGTGTTGTTGTTTTTATTAATTATAGACCAAGTGATTTCCAATTTCAAATTTTTCTAGTGGTCAAAAGAATGTTTCTGCATAAAATATTCCTATAACTCTTCACCTCATTTTGTACATTGAAAAGGGAAAAGAAAGGAATGTAGAAGCTGAACACAATTTATAGGAAAGGAAATGCTATCAATTGCTAAATTTATCATTAATAGTCTTCCTGAGCATGGTCAATGCTTCCCTATGGCTTTATATCTTCTTGAACTTATATTAATAAATCAACAATCTACTTCTTTCTTGTACTCAAAAAAGTAATTTTTTTCTGGGTCATTTAACTCTACTTTTCATTTATGAAATATCATAGGTTATCTAATAATGCCATAATAGAAATATCATAAGTGGATGGCTTTGACAAACAAAAGTTAATTCTCTCACAGTTGAGGAGGCTGAACGTTTGAATTCAGGGCTTCATCTTCATGTGTGTTGACATGAATCTTCTGTTGAGTACAGGAGTTTCTCTGCACAGAGACCCCAAGACTAAAGGATGTGCTCCACTTCCGGCTCTTCTTTCTTTCCAACAATGTTTTGTCTTATATTTTTCTCAAAAAATTATTTTATTGGAGTCTCATATAACTCAACCACAACTCATACATACATCCATTGTGTCAAGCACAATTGTGCATGTGTTGCCATCATCATTCTGAAAACATTTTCTTTATACTTGAGCTCTCAGTATCAGCTCCTCATTTTTTCTCCTCCTCCTCCATCCTTCCTCTCTTGTGAACACTTCATAATTTATGAATTATTTTTTCATGTCTTACGCTGTCTGATGTCTCCCTTCACCCACTTTTCTGTTGGCTGTCCCCTCAGAGAGGGGGTTATATGTAGATCATTGTGATTCGGTTCCCTCTTTCTATCCCACCTTCCCCTTCTCCTCCTGATATCACTACTCTGATTATTCGTCCTGAGGGATTTACCTGGATTACCTGTGTTTACAATTCTTATCTGTCCCAGTATATATCCTGTAGTCAGATTTGTAAGGCAAAATTTAGATCACGATGGGGGGGGGGGCGAAAACATTAAAGAATGAGAAGAAAGAGAAAAGTTTTATGTTTCATCAGAGCTATACTTCACCCTGACTGTTTGATCTCCTCCCAAGAACCTTCTGTAAGGGAATGTCCAGTTGCTTAGAAATGGATTTAAGGTCTCTACTCAGCACACCCCCTCATTCACAATGATAACATTTTTTTTTCTTTGATGCATGATACCTGATCCCATCGACACCACATGATCACACAGATTGGCATGCTTCTTCCATGTGGACTTTGTTGCTTCTCAGCTAGATAGCCACTTGTTTATCTTCAAGTCTTTAAGTCCCCAGATGCCATATATTTTGATAGCCGGCACCATCAGCTTTCTTCACCACATTTGTCTATGCACCCACTTTGTCTTCAGTGATCATGTCAGGAAGGTGAGCATCATCATCATGGAATGCCAGTTTACTCAAGCAAAATGTTCTTGCATTGAAGGAGTACTTGAGTGGAGGCCCAATGTCCATCTGCTACCTAAGTACTAAACCTATAAATATATGCACATAGATCTATCTCCCCATCGTCATATATAAATATATTTCCATATGTACATACCTGCATTTAGGAACTTTATAAATGCCCTTTGCTTCCTAGTTCTTTCCTCTATTCCTTTTACTTTTCTCCTGCCCCACTCTCAATTCCGCCTTTATTTGGATTTCAGGAATTCTTCTCAGTTACATTGCCCTTGATCAAGTCCTAAGCCAGAGGATAAAACAAGTGGATTGATGGTTCTTGAGGGACATGGGAGAGGGGGAGGTAGAGGGAAAGGAAGTGGGTGTTAACAAACACAAGGAGAAGGGAACAATGATCCAAAATTGATGGGTCATTTCTGACTTATGTTGAGAGCATACTGTTACCAATAAGATTTTCGGTAGGTGATTTTTCAGAAGCAGATTGCCAAGACTTCCTTCCACGGATCTCTGGTGGACAGATATTAGAACTTTTATTCATTAATGTATCAAATAGGATAAAAGCAGGCAGTTTTTGACATTTCATCATAGGATATGCAACTATATTTTGCTTTCTTTAATGTGGACCCCTAGTGAAGTAGTGGTTACAAATTGGGTTGCGTGCTACATGGTCAGCAGTTCAAAACCACCAGTAGTCCAGTGTGAGAAACACTGGGCTCATGTCAGTGAGTTTTGTTTATTTTCTATAGTGTGCAGAACAGTGTGAAGGGAAGAGGAAAGACGGCAGGATGGGGCAGGAAAGGAAGGAAATTGTAGTTTGAAATTGTTGGCTTCACCCAAGCAAAAAGGAACATAACTTAGTTTATGGGTCTAGTTTATTTTCCAAAGTTGTGCAGATGCTTTTAGGGACCAGTGGCCTGTAAGGCCCCTAATAGTCTCTTATTTTTAGGAAACCTCAGAAACAAAATACTGGGCTGAAAAGTGGACTTTGCTGGTGAAAACATTTTCTTGGTTTGATACGTATAGACAATATACGTATTTATGAATGTTTATGAGGGTTTATGAATGTAACTTAGGAGAGGTTACCAAATGCCAAACATATTCAGGAAAAAAATTAATTTTCAAACTAAGAAAATCTTATAGGTCAGGAAGTTAAATGGCTATTTCAACAAAATAAATGCAGAGTAGTAAAACCATAGAAAAATACTCAATTCTACTAGAAAATGGAAAAATTCACATTACTATGATTCTAATATGTAAATCACTCTAATGTTATCTTGCTTTTAGAATGACCATATTAGACAGATTTCAAAGCTTAGTGTTGATGTGTGTATTGGAAAATGGATCGTTTTACATACTTTTAATAGGAGTCTGTATTAGGTCAATATAACTCTAGGTGACTTAGATTTGACTGAAAGTTTGTTTTCTTCTCAATAATTCATAGGCATTTTTTGTGACATGAACTGCTATTCCCATACTATTAGTACCCATTCCACTTTCTTCTTGTAATTATTATTTCCATGCATCCTTTTCCCTATTCATTCCTGCTTTGAGCTTGATCACAGTGCATAATGTCCTTTTGACCTCCTGTGGTGGGTTTTTCTAGGGAGTGCACGTCACCCTGCTGCGATGTCACCTTGTGGCACCATAACCCATACAAGACAGAGCACAGTGCCACTGAGTCAATTCTGATGCATAGTGGCCTTATAGGACAGCAAGAGTTACATCCTAGGATGGCTGAGGCTTTATCTCTATGGGAGCAGAGAGCCTCATCTTTTCTCCCATGCAGCAGCTGGTGGATTTAAATTGCTAAACTCTGGTTAGCAGTGAGCATAAAACCTTATTTCACCCCATAGGCTTGCATATTTGGGGGTGAAAGCTGAGCCTTGGGGCTTAGTTCATTTCCAGGCCAGAAGAATGATCGAGGGCTAGCGTCTTAGGGCTTCCAATAGTTTTTATCAGACCAGTGAGCCTGGTCTTTTATTACTATGCTTTTTATTCTTCCCCACATTATTCCCCACATTATTCCACATCACCCATCTTCATTGGGATCCTTTTCACTGCTTTACAGACAGCAGTGTTAGCTGGACAACATTTAGAATTTCTGGTATCATGAGGGTGGAAGTTGAGAAGCATGTGGTCTATTCACCCTTTGGATGGATAATTGTTATTGTGTTGCTAGGTATTGAATCATCGTGACCTTGTGGACAACCGAATGAAAGGATGTCTGGTCTTGTGACATAACTGTTGCTATATTTGAGCCCACTGTTGCAGCCAGGGTGTCAGTCCAACTTTTTTTTGGTGGGGGGAGGGGCGCATCACTGCCCTCTGGTGGAAGTAGGAAGCCCAGCCTTGCTCCTGGAGAGCTGCTGCTGGATTTGAACTGCCAAGTTGGTGGTCCGTAGTCCCGCACTCAATCACTATACCACCAGGGCCCAGCCCCAGTCCAACTTTTTGAGGGTTTGCTTTTTCTTTCTTTTTTCTTATGCCCCTTTACTGTTCCCAATATGCCGTGCTTTCTCAGTGAATGGTTCTTCCTGACCAGTCTAACTACTCAAGACAGTGCCTTGCTATGCTCATTTCCAAGGGGCATTTGGACTATACGTCATCCAAGATTTATTTCTTGTTTCTTTTTTGGGGGGGCATCACTGCCCTCTGGTGGTCATGGGAGCTATGCAGCCTTGCTCCTGCTGGAGAGCTGCTGCTGGATTTGAACCGCCAAGCCCGTGGGCCACAGTCCCCCACTCAACCACTACGCCACCGGGGCTCAACCCCTTGTTGGTTCTTTGGTGAATTGTGGTGAATTGTGCCAGACTGATAGCATCGTACAGAGGGTTTCTGAGGCTGTAGATTGTTATGGGAGCAGAGAGCCTCATCAGTTCACAGTCTACTCAATATTCCTCACCTCTCTTCAGGCGCACCAGTTTTTCTTAGTCATTATTCAGTTTTCACACACATGCACACACACAGAGGGTTTTGAAATACCATGGTTTGCAACAGGTGCACCTCGGTCCTCAAAGTGATCTCTGTGTCTTTTAGCCCATTTGTGAGATCTCATACAGTAGATTTGCCCAAGGCAATATATCATTTGATTTCGTGATTGCTGTTTTCATGTGTCAACAATATGTGCCAGATATACACATGCACAACTTTGAAATGCTCAACCTAGGAGGTCTCCTTTTAGAAATTTATCTACAATATTTTGAGACATGGAAATATGTCCAGAATAAAACCACCCTTTTAATTACATATCATGTTGAGATATGGATAGAGTTTTCCTAAAACTGTATTAACAAACATCTGATGGGGTGGACAAACTGGGTGGTATGTTTTTGCTAATTTGTTTCATTTCCCCCACCCCCCACCCCAATAGTATGTATCCTTTTAGTAGGCAGGAAAAAAGATGAAGTTACCTCATTTTCTGTTGTTAAGAAATTTGGTCAGTGACCAAAAGACTTAGATGTGCAAGGTTAAGTCTTAGACTATCATCATCAGCTGACTGATATTAAGTGTCTCACCTCACAGTCACATTCTTACCAAAATGTTACTTGTTCTTGCATTTGGATGGCAACATTGGGGAAATTGTTTTTCATTCCTCTTCTATCTATTCTTTTGTATTTTTCACTTTTCAAAGAATTATTGTGGATTACTTCTAACCGTGGCAAGGAATAAATATGAAATAACATGAAACTTATTTCTTCTGCTTTTGACAAATGATGAATTATCAGTCTGGATTTGTAGAAATTATTATTATTATTATTATTATTATTTGCATATTTGAGCAAAACTACTTTTAAACATAAAGCATGTAAGTACCTTTTATATTCAAAATTACTGAAAATTCCTTCTCAGTTGTTTTCCACAAATAGGAGAGTCTTTTTAATGAGTTTCAATAGTTAGTTTATATACAATATTATCCAATGGTTTTAGCACTATCCATACTCCCCACAATAATTACAAAACAGATAGAAGTTCAATGTAACCTTGAAAACTAAACTTAGTTTACAAGGGCATAATGACTCATTTTTCTGTTTCCTCTGTGAGTAGAGGAAGACAAGCCAAGGCATCTGCCTTTCTTGATGCTTTTGACTCCCCTCTGGAACTGCTGAGTGGTATAAGTGATGAACTGGTGCTGAGTGGTATCAGTGGTATAAGTGAAGTTATCCAGAAGACTGGAGGTGCAAGTCCATCCAGAGGCACCTTCTAAGACAATCCTGGCAGTGTACTTCTAAAAATAAGCCATTGAAAACCTATGGACTGTTAGAAGAATGAACCAATCTATCTTTGAAGACAGAGTTAGAATGTTTCTCAGATGGTGAAGTATCATCTTAAGTTCTTTGTACAAACTCTCAGAAGGGACCAGTCCTTGGAGAAGGGCAGCATGCTTGGTAAAGCAGAGGGTCAATGGAGAAGAGAAAAACACTTTACGGAATAGGTTTGTTTATTCATCAGTTCCAATGGCTGATAGAAGTCAACTGCCAAGATGAGAGTCTATTTCTATAAAGAAATTGTTTATTTCTATAAAGACATGGGTTCTTTGTCCCCTGGGTGTGGGGAGCACAGTTCATAGAAAGCTTCAAAGACTTAGATTCTAAAAGATAATAAGGTGACAATGCGAGTAACATATTCAGAGATCTCTTGGAATGTGCACTACTTTTATAGATTGCCATGAGCCTGGTGCTTCTCCCACTGAACTACTGGTGGTTTTGAACTGTTGACCAGTTACAGAGCCTCCTGTCAACTTGAATAAAGAGATTGAGTCTAGCCTGTCAATCAGATTGCAGACTGATGAGCTCCTTTGAAGGTGCGATAGAGAAAAATAGCTCACTGGAAACCAGACCCACTCTCTCTGTCTTCTCTTTCCCACTATTGAGAGACTCAGAGAGGTGGAGAAGACTTTTGGAGACCGCGCCAGAGTTAAGATGCTTCCATTGTCACTGGATCTTGTCACTGGATCCAAAAGAGTTTCTACCACTGACCTGTAATCTTCCTGCATTCATGTGCTGTGTGAGTCTAAAGAGGACTTTGTGGACTAGTATCAGACATTTTGGCTAATATTGGACTTATGAGCTTGATCTGGACTGGGCTGGGATATTTTCTTAATATTCAATTGCTCTTTTATATAAAACTCTTTTTTGTACACATATGTGTAGTTTATGAATTTGTTTCTGTTGTCAACCCAGACTAACACAGATTCATTACATACATAATTGTTGGCAGTGTCCATTGAGTCTGTGCCCACTCATGGTGGCACCATGTACCACAGAACTGTATATTGATCAGTCCTGTGCCATCTTTGTGGCTATTGAGTCTGTTTGAGTCCACTGCTATGGTCATTGTGTTTTCTTCCAATTTAGTGGATTCATCTTTGAGTGCTATTCTGGACAATAATCTGGTGTGATCTATATAATTTTCAATGGTAATTTTAAAACTTTCCTTTCTAATCTGTAGTCTATTAGGAAGACTACTAGTCTTCCTAATCTAGTCTTGACTTGTAGTCAAGTTCTACTATATTTGAAATATTGGTGGAGTAACTTCTAGTCATCATAGTATGACAAACTGAGAGACAGGTGGTGAATCGTACACACTTCAAAAGTTCTTGGGGAAACTTCATTATTCCTTAATCTTTACTTCCATTGTTCCACAACTCTTTGAAGCTCCCTTATTTAACATGTGTTAAAAAGGATCTGTGGCATACGGTCAGCAGTTTGAAGCTGCCAACTGGGGGAAAAACATGGGAGAAAGACAGCACTTTCTACTCGCTCACAGAGTTACAGTCTCGGAAACCCACGGGCATGGTTCTACCTTGTTCTGGGGGCTTGCTATGAGGCAGTATCAAATCATGGCAGTGAGTCTGTTTTTTCAATTTTGTGGCTGTTCAAAAACACCCATTTGGGGGAGAGATGCACTGGTATTTGTCTGATTATTTCTGATCAGTGTTATCTGTGGCCACCAGAGATCACTGAGCAGCCTGCAGAGGGGGAGGAGAACTTGGTGAGTGAGCACCCTTTTGTTGATAACACAGGCCACACAGGGTGAGGAGGAGTTCTAGGTACTTGGATGTCATTGGTTTCCATCATGGGCACTGTGGCCCATGGGTGTGAGTGAGGAGAGCATTTACGCCGACAAGCTGGCAGTCTGAGGAGCGTGAGGGGCATAGATGGTGATGGAATGCCGGTAACAAATACAGGGATTGATCACACAATAGTACATTGAAGATAAAGGGAACCAGATTTCTCACTGTTGGGAGACAATATTGAAAGGCAGACAAATGAAATATACTCGATAACTCTGTACTTTGGAAGTGTCCATATGAACTCAGGGATTTCCACTTACATATTTAGAAGGGCACAGGAAGACATGAAGATGCAAACATGTGTGTGTTTCCTACCTCTGTCCACTCAGAGATCCTAGACGTGACATGCCAATTATATGCATCCTCCCAGGAAGCAAGAACGTGACTTCATTCCACATACTTTGAACAATTTATCAGAAGAGACTAGTCCTTGGAAAAGGACAGCATATTTGGTAAAGTAGAAGGACAGCCAAAACTATGAAGACCCTTGACTGGACAGATTGCGGTAACTGCAACCAGAGGCTCAAACAAAAGAACAATTATGAGCATGGCATAAGACCGGGCAGTGTTTCATTCTGTTGTACATCGGGTCTCTTTAAGTTGAAACAGACTTACTGGCACCTAAATGCAACAATACTCCGATTTTGAATTCCAAGTGCCATTCTTCACTAAAAGGAACCGGACTCCTTTAAGAAAGAGTGATAGATGCATAAGCAAATGTGGTGAAGAAAATGGATGGCACCCAGATATCAAAAGATATACAGTCTTGGGGTTCAAAGTCTGAAGATAAACAGCCAACTGGCTGAGAAGTATCCAAGACCACACAGAAGAAGCACACCAGCCAGTGTGGCCGAGAGGAGTCAAAGGGATCAGGTCTCAGGCATCAAACAGGAAAAAACCAACATTACTGTGTATGCACTCTCCTGAGATGATCACTGAGGACAAGTGGGGACAGGAGAAAGAGTGGTGAAGATGGCTAATCGTACCCAGCTATCAAGACATAATGCCTGACACCTCAAAGGCATGAGGATGAGGAAACAGTGCAACAAGGCCTACCATAGAAGAAACACACCAGCCTCTGTGACCATGAGGAGTGGAAAGAACCAGGTTATCAGACATCAAAGAACAAAAAATATATCGATAAGTACCCACCCTCCTGTCATGATCACTGAGGACAAAAGGGTGCAGAGGCAGACAGATCCGAGGGAACTGATGGCGCCCAGCCACCACACGATAAAGTAGCTGGGATCTTAAAGGCTAGAAGGTGAACAAGCAGCCATCCAGCACAGAAACAGCAAAGCCTACATAGAAGAAGCGCACCAACCTGTGTGATCACTAACGGTCAAAGGGAGCAGACATCAAACATCAAAGAACAAGGATTAAATCAGTAAGAATGAGGGGGAGAGCAGGGTGGGGACCCAAAGCCCACTTGTGGGCAATTGGACACCCCCTGGCAGGGGAGTCATGGGGAGGAGATGGGTCAGTCAAGAGGCAGTGAGGTAGTAATGAAGCATAAAACTTTCCTCTATTTCCTAAAGGTTTCCTCCCCACAAACACCACGGTCCCAACTCTGCCTTGCAGTTCCAGCTGGACTAGAGGAGGTGCACTGGTGGAGATGGGAGCTGAAAATGCAGGGAACTCAGGGTGGATAAACCCATTGGGGTCATTGGTGGTAGTGGAGTTGCTGGATGGGTGGAGGGAGGGTGGGGTGGAGAGAGGAAGCCAGCTAGGGGGATCTGCAGACTGTCTCCTATCTGGAGGATGGACATAGGAAGGACTGGGCAGGGGGAGATGTTGGTCAGTGTAAGATATGACAAAACAATAATGATTGCAGAGTAATGAGGACTGGGGGGGAGGGGGATAAGGTTGGAGGGGGAAGAAAGGGAGGCTCATATCAAAGGCCCAAATGGAGGGGCAAATGTTGGGAGAATGTTGATGAGGGCAGGTAGGTGGGGGTGCTTGGCACAGTATATGTAATTATGTATTGAACTATGCATGATGAAAAGCGATGTATGAGCCCCCAATAAAATGATTAAATAAAAAAAATAAAGAAAATTAAATAAAGGGAAAAAAAGCGTGATTCTAGGCCTATTCTGGAGCTTGTACCAAGGGCTCAAGTGGAAAATGTTGGGAAATGTATGTGGAAACATGTGTGTAAATGTGCTTGATACAATGATGTACTGAATGTTGTAGTAGCTGTAAGAGGCCCCAATAAAATAAAATAAAAAAACACAAGAGGAAAATACCTGGGACATTGTCTTGTATCAGATAGTAAACAAGCACTCAAAGAATGACCAGGTCTGGTTAAAGGGCACAGGAGCTACACTGAAAAAATTTGGGACAATAAGGATTAAACAAAAGATCAGGGTAACACATTATATCCTATTCAATAAGATTGGATTCCATGAAGTCATGTTGATATAAGTAACCAAATTGATAAATTGTAAGTTTAATCAACAGCTGCATATTTACATGGACCCCAAGCACTTCCCCACAAAACACTCATTAATCTCAAAGGAAAGAAATAGTGGAAAAGTCTTGCTTACATCACTTTAATCAAGTAATTGATATCACCAGGATGCAAGGAGGAGAATGCAAATCAGTTCTGAGATGCTGTTGCTACAAAAGGGTAATCTAGTCATGAGAAAACAGTGGGCAAACTGAAAAAGAGGGACATTCCATCAAATAAGATGGAAGAATTGTTCCAGATTGAAGATAAACTCAAGAGAAATGACAATTTAACACATCATGATTTTGAGGAGACACTTTTGCTAGAAAAGACATTTTTAAGCTCACAGATGAAGCTTGTAAGACATCTGAGGATTAGCGGTGGTGGTGTTTCTGTGATGGTTTCCTGGCTTTGACATTTATCCCATGCTATTAGAAATACATCCTTGTTTTTAGGAAACCCACACCCTGGGGATGATGAGGTGACATGTAGACAACAGAGTCTGAAATGGTTCAGGGAAAATAATTTCTTGTACTGCGTTTGCAATTTTGAAGGATCTACAAAATAGAAAAAAGTAGAAACAAAAGAAAATTGAGTAAGGCTAAAGGATGAAAGGGTTGGAAGAATACAGAAGATGAATAAGGCAAGAAATCATACATACTCATGGCCATGGATTCATTCCTGGGTCTTAAGCACTAAGCTCACCCTTTAAATCCCATTGAACTCATACATGGACTTATGAGACTTTCATTTTATGTTTACATCTTAGCAATGAGTAAGTCCAAATTAGAGAAGTTGAGCAGTTTGCACGAAATAGCAGAGCAGGCTAATAAAGAATTGGGATTTCAATTTCCAGCTGTGCTTTCTGTGGGACTCAGAGGAGCACACAGTGCTCCTGAGATAGTGAAAGTGATCAGTGGCCAACCTGATGTGCTTCCTCCCCCTCCGTAGCCCACAAGCTCTCTGGGAGTGGGCAGCCGCTCACCTGCAAGGAACAGCGACCTGCGTGGGCTTTTAAAGACAGCCACAGGAAGACGACTCAGGGGAGGGAGAGGATTTAGTTTTTCTTCCAGAGATTGAAGGGGACACATTGACTCTTCTGTTTGCTGGAGCTGAGGTATGAATTTAGGACTTGAGCAATCTGAAGAGATGGGTTCATTTAAGACATGGGAAAGAAGCAAAAAGGTCAAGGAAAGAGAAATATGGACAGACACCGCCACTTGGAGATGAAAGCAGACAGAGCAGCCCAATGGAGAGTCTTAGAAATGTTTGGGGGTTTGTGACAGTCACGTGCTTATGTTAATTTTATGATTGAGATATAGGGGTGGAGTCTAGCCTGTTAATCTGGAGATAGCCATTGAGTAGCCAATGAGGCCTCTATGTGGGCATGGTTTTCTCCTGAGACTTCTGGGAAACCTCATGATATTTCCTTCATGAAGATGAGAAACTATCTCCCCCAGTTGTTGGGTGTTAGTCTCAGAGACAATGAATCACGGAAAAGACAAGCTGGCAGCTTCCGAGAAGCTGGAGGAGCTGTCAGAGAGACCACATGGCCTTGCCCTGATGGAGCCAGACCTCTGAAGCTGGAGCAGCCACATGGAGACCTCCGCCAGCAATGAGTTGCTTCTGCTGTTGATGGACCCTGAGCCCTGGAAGCGAGGAGCCATGGGGAGACCCCTGCAGCGTTGGGACTCTGCACCCACTGACCTGTGACTTCATGAGTCGGAAGGAGACTTTGTAGACTGATATCAGGCATATGGGTTAATATCGGACTTATGACTTTGTACTGGACTGGATTGGGATGTTTTCTTAATGTTCTATTTCTCTTATATATGACCTTTTCCTTATATTGATATGCATGTCAATGAAATTTGTTCCTCTAGCCTACCCGGATTGACACAGGTACAATAAGCAGATATTTTAGATAGATTTGGTGATCGCTGGCAGCTTCGTGTAAGTCTGTGCAGTTCTCTTTCTTGAAGTGTGGGCTGGGTCTAGCGACTTGCTTCTAACATCTAGAATATAATCAATGTGATAAACTGTCACTTCTACAATTAGGTTAGAAAAAAATATTACTTCTGTCTTGCTAGCAGTCATGCTTTAAGAAAACACATGTCCATGTTGAGAGGGCCCATTTAGTATGAAAATGTAGTTCACCTCTGTGGCAGTCATGTGCTTACATTAATTTTATGATTGAAATGTAGGGGTGGAGTCTAGCCTGTTGATCTGGAGATAGCCATTGAGTAGCCAATGAGGCCTCTATGTGGACATGACTTTCTCCTGAGACTTCTAGGAAATCTCACAATATTTCCCTTGGGAAGATGAGAAGCTATCTTCCCCAGTAGTTACGAGTTAATCTCAGAGATGATGAATCATGGACAAGAGGGCAGTGTCTGAGAAGCTGGAGGAGCCAGCAGAGAGACCACATGGCTTTGCCCTGATGGATCCAGGCCTCTGAAACTGGGGTGGCCACATGGAGACCTCTGCCAGCAATGAGTTGCTTCTGCCACCACGGAATGCTGTTGATGGACCCTGAACCCTGGAAGCGAGGAGCCATGTGGAGACCCCTGCCAGTGACCTGTGACTTCATGAGTCGGAAGGAGACATTATAGACTGATTTGGGGCATATGGGTTAATATCAGACTTATGACTTTGAACAGGACTGGGCTCAATGTCCTGTCCCTCTTGTATATAAACCTTTTCCTTACATCTATATGCGTGTCCATGAAATTTGTTCCTCTAGTCTACCCAGACTGACACAACCTCCCACCAACAAGGAGCAATACCTTTAGCCCAAAAGCCATTGGAAAACTCAATCCAAGCTCTGGGAGTGTCTCAATTGAACCTTGATGGATTCTTATGAGAAAACCTGGGCCAACACCTGGATTGCAGCCCATGAGAGACGTTGACATAGAGAACCCAGCTAAACTGTGTCTGCATTTCTGACTCCTAGAAACTATGAATAATCATTGTGGGCAGTTTGAAAGTGCCAAGTGTGAGATATTATACTATGTGGCAACAGATAATAAGATATAGTATAAGCAAGTTAATTCTGTTCCCCAATCTAAGGGTTCAGTGTCAAAGGCAGTTCTGAGTGTCTGTCATCAAAGTATAATTAAAATGATTGCATCATGAAAAGAAATGGTTTTGTTTATTTGAAATTACTTTGGATCACTGTTAATGACATTCTCTCTGGGAAAATTAGCCTCCAAACCCACAGTTTTGTGAGGAGCCGTGTGTCAAATTAAAGGGCAATAATTAAAGACTCCATGATGGTACAGGGCAGTGGTTCTCAACCTTTCAAAGGCCGCCACTCTTTAAGACAGCTCCTCATATTGTGGTGACCCCCAGCCACAAAATTATTTTTGTTGCTACTTCTTAACTCTAATTTTGCTACTGTATGAATCATAATGTAAATATCTGATGTGTAGGATGTATTTTCATTGTTACGCATTGAACATAATTAAAGCATATTGATGAATCACAAAAAACAATATGTAATTCTATATTGCAAGATATTTGTTTCTAATTACAAATCAATGAAATTTTGTCTTGAAGCATGGTCTAGCATGGGTAACAGTACTTTATGACGAGTACTTTTATGTGAGCATATCTGCATGTGGGCAGAGCCACCTGGAGATGGATAGAGGAATGGTGTCGGTTCCTAAGACTATAGGAAATACGTGTTTTCCCTGGCAAGCTGCAGCCCACTGCAGCAGTCAAAACAGGCACAAGAGAAGTAACCACAGTTTATAGCCTTCTGTGTACCCAAAGTGCCCAATTCAGCTTTTCCTTGTTTTAAACTTGGAAGTTCTGTTTGCTATGGCTGACAATAAGTGTCTTTATTTCATTTTGTGTGTGTGTGGGCATCATTGTCCTGGTGGGCGTAGGAGGCGCAGCCTTGCTCCTGGAGAGCTGCCAACCCAGTGGGCCGCAGTCCCGCACACGACCACTATGCCACCGGGGCTCAGGCCTCTTTATTTCATTTTTAACTTCGGTGTAGAGATCTGGATGGATCATTCCCTTTGCTTGTAGCACATCGTTGCCACAGCCCATAAAAGTCTCTTTATAATATCGATTTTTAATTAGACTCTTTCATTCATTCCTTACCTTCACATTCACCTGTGTTCCTGGCACCCACTCTTACCATATGCGTTAAATCTTGAAATATGCCTGGATTTTGCACAATACATAGTGTTTGGTATGTGGTTGAGTTTGTAAGTTTCTTAATGTGAGTCCTGACATAATTACACACAACCCCATCCCTCTCCACAATATACTCAAACATGGCTGGAATATTGAAGATTACACAGGACTGGGCATGTTTCATTGTTACGCATGAGGTTGCCATTATTTCAAGCCAACACAATGGCCACTAACAACATGTTTATAAATTGCAGAAAATGGTGCTATGTTGAAAATATTGAGTTCTTACCTTTTCCCCTTGGAGCAGTACTCTAAGTAATGCTCCAGAGACATGCTGCTCATCACAGCTGCAGCATTCTCAGCAATATGTACCCACCATACTTTACCCATCTTCTCCTGAACACCTAGTTCACCTCCATAGTGGTTGCCCTCAATTTCCTTTCAGTATTTCATTCTCCCTTTTCTCTTCTACAGATAAAGGAAAGAAGCCTCGTGGGTTAAGTGTTGGGCTGTTAACCAAGTGATCAGATACTCAAACCTACCATCTAGTCCACAGGAAAACATATGGAGCAGTTCAACCGTGTCCTACAGGATCGCTGTGAATTGGACTGGACTTCAAGGCAGTAGATTTAGTTGCGGGGGTGGGGAGTGGGGTTGTATACAAGACAATCTCCTCCAGGTTTAGCTCCTGGATTCCAAGGATGTCTTACCTTTTACAGAGCAAATTCTCATTTGGCCAACCCACCAATTATATTTGCTAGGACAACAAGCACTTGCTTATTAGACGTGGGCTTTTGTTTTAAGATAGCTCCGTGTGGCAGTTACATAATCTGTCAACTTGAGTGAAGAGGCAGACTCTAGCCTGTCAATCATGTCGAAGCTTGATGACTTCATTTGGAGGCACAATGGAAATAAATAGCTTACCGAAGCAGGATCCACTCTCTCTTCCTTCCCTGTCCTGCTGCTGAGAGCTGGAGGAGACTTGTGGAGACCTGTGCCAACATTAAAATGCCTCCACTGTCACTGAATCCACAAGGCCTTCTTCTACCCACTGGCCTGTGATCTTCCTGCATTCATCATCATTGCATGTGCTGCATGAGTCTAAAAAGAATTTTATGGACTAATATTGGATATATGGAATAATATCAGACTTATGGATTTGATCTGGACTGACCTGGGATGTTTTCTCAATATAAAATTGCTCTTTTATATAAAGCTCTTTCTTATACCCATATCAGTGTCTATGGATTTGTTTCCCAAGTCAACCCAGACTAACACACACAGTGACAATTCTCAACTCTGATTTTTACTGAAATGTTGTACAAATTAAACTAACCCCATCCCCACTCCCCAGCAAAATGGGAAAAAAGAACTCTCTAAAGACAAGATGTCTAATGCAGTAAAATTGAAAAATAGATATATGTCATAAAAGGCAAAGGGCAGCCTTTTGCAAAATTAAACCACCATGGTACAGGGATCCCTCTGGAGTGAGGAACTTCTCACCCAGAAAGCAAGATAAATAGCATACTTAGAGAGCCTATGTCATTAAACTCTACAACAAGAAAGAAAAAAAAAGGAAAAAGGAAGTAAAAAATTATAGCACATCCTCCAGTCATCAAGCTAGACTTATGATCATATTTTTGTTCTTAGTTGCCAGTCAGTTGGCCTCTAATTCCTGGTGACACTGTGTACAATGGAAGAAAGTGCTGCCTATTTTGCACCAGTCCTGTGATCAGTCATGGACAGACCCACTGTGAATGCTGTGCATGACTTAACACTGGATGGAAATTGAGCCTGCGTTTTTCACATGGAAGGTGAGAATCCCATAACTGTGTCACCCATTGATGTATGGATCAAGAGTGACTCTGGGGAACTCAAAGAAAGGCAGTCACGAACTGTGGGATTGATTTTTTTATTTCTTAAGTATACAGAGGCTATGTGTATATACACGTTGTTTTGTTACGTTATATTATTAAGCCACACTATTGGGGGAAATTTTTTTTATTTACCCAAATAAAGTTTGCTAGGTACTTTATCTGTGCAATCTGATACATGGTAGAAAAACCTTACAAAAGCCTAATATGTGCATTTCTAAGAGTTTCTAAAAGGAGCAAACGACAGAGGCATTGTGATAAGTTACAACCATAATTGAAACAGAGGCTAAGAGTGACTTCTTCACAATGTAGAAGGTGCCTTCCTAAAACACGGTAGGCCTTCCACAGGAACTCAGGGCTTTCTTCCCAAACCAACCGCTGCCCTCATACCAATCTTTCTCACTCCTTGACAGTATCTTTCCTACAGGTTTTTGCTCTTTCATTCAATCAAGGAGCTACTTGAAAAGCAACTACCACTTTGGGAAAGCAAGTAATTCTTTTGCCCCAACAACCTTTTGGTTCCCTTAAGCAAAAATCTACAGGTGTGCAAAGCAATTCTCAGACGTTAGAACTGAGGCAAGAATGCTCAGAATGCAAGAGCAAGGTAGCTGGATGGCATCAATGCTTACGTCTACCTACCTATCTGCTTAGGGGTTTGTTTTTTTCAGGATTCTATTTACGTGGATGGAATCTATGTGGCATTTTTTTTCCCTCTAGCACATGCAAGTAGATCCATTTGTCTTTTTAAAGAGATGATAAAACAGACGGTGTCTAAATATTAGAAGGATTATGCAGCCCAGAGAATAGCCCAAAACAAAACATAGCTTGAGAAAGACATTCATTGGTTCCACGTATGAAGATCATACAATGCCTTAACAGAAAATGTGAAAGGTGAGATTGTCTGATAGACTTGTAACAAGAGCCCTTAATCAACTGACCTGTATCTTTATCACAAAATGGAACGCTGGGCTCTTCACTACTTCCTGTGGCCCGAGTGAACGTATAATTTATCTTCTCAAATGGGGCATGACAGGGAGCAATCGAGGCTAGGCCAGGGCAGCAGCTGTAAACAGGTGAGCAAACTGGAGTACTGAGTCACTGAGTTCTCAAGAGCATTACATTCTGGGAGAGGCATCATTTGAGCTTGCAAAGGTCGGGAGATGTCTTGGCAGAGGGTGGGGTCTGGAGTGTTCCTATTAGGCTAACCAAATGCTTTCATCCTGGAGACTCCAAAGAACACATTTCCGCAAGCTGTGAAACTGAAAGGGACCAAGCATGGAAAACGGATACCTACGGGTCGAGCACTGTTGTGGACAAGAGCTGACGTGTACAAGTCAGCCTGTGTGGAGGGTGGATGGGAGGCCGAGGTGAAGCACAGAAGGGCCGGGACGCTCAGCCCCCTGTGCCAGGGGTGTTTGCTCTGAAAGCTTCAGGGTTGATTGCACCTGGAGCTCTGAAGGTCCCTCCCACCTCTTCCCCAAGCAGCTCGCACCCAAGACTGTAGGAGCCCCACTCCCCACGGCAGGCTGAGTTATACTCATTTGTGTCAGAGATCATACTGCAGACTCAGAAATGGTGCCAGGAGGGAGGGGGAAATGGCAGGAGTTCGAGCAAGCAGGCAGGAAGCACTTTTTACTTGGAAGAAGGTTCCATTTGGGATTTGGCAAACATATGCTGAGCAGCAGTGCTTTTGTGGCCGAGGGCCCCTTTTTCACAAGGCCATGCAGTGTACATGATTCAAAACAGTCGGCGCTTTCTCTGTTCCCTTCTTAACATGAAATCCCTCTGTTAGAGAAACCGGTATCTACTTACAGGTGAAAGCAGGGAAGAGGATTAGGGGTGGGTGCAAGAGTCAACAAACTTGTTCCAAGAACAGGGTAACTATTTTGATCTAGGGGACAGATGGTCGCTGTCACAACGGCTCAGTTCTATCTGGGCAGTGCAGCGCAGCCACAGACAACTTATTACAATGAACCTGGCTGAGGCCCAGGGGCACCTATTTATGGGCATTGAAATGTGAAGAAATCTTGTGAGTCATTAAATATTCTCATTTTGACTTCTAAAAACCACGTGAAACTGAAAAATCTTTCTCAGCTCACAGACCACACAAACCTGGATTGAGGACTCAAGGGCTGACTTGTGCTGGAGTTCCACAGATTTGAACTTAGGGGAGCAGTTGGCAGGGCTAAAACCCAAACCAAACTCCCTGTCACCAAATCTTTCCAAACCTCCAGGACCCCAGCGTCACTCTGCCCTTGTGCGTTTCTCAGAGTGTCAGGGTTCCCAGGAGAAGACAGTGCCATCTTTCTCAGCAGCAGGAGGTTTCGAATGATTCACACTGCGGTTATCAGCCAAACACAGATAGCAGAAGAACGTCATAGAGGAAATAGGTTGTAAAAGGTACAATTTAATTTGAAATTTGTGACGTTATTCAGCCACTTTGAAGTCAGATGACTTTTTTATAACGCATGTGAGAAACGTCAGAGCCTGAACATTACCAATAGGTTGGATGCTGGGATGGAAAGACCAGCATTCTGAGCTGGTTTCCTGGACGGGAGCACAGGCACCAAGGGTGGGTTGGGTGGGGCCGGGAGGAGGGTTTCATTCTACATTCCTCGCTGGAGAAATGAAAACCTTTAAATAAGTTCTTTTGCACAACAATCATCACTCACACCTTTAACTTGGTAACTAACATAAAACTGACGTGAATCAGAGAGGTTGGCTTCCCTTTGAGAAGTTAGCAAAGACTCTGACCTAACGACACTGACACTGGGCTTTCACACCTTGCGTACATTTAGGATTCCAGGGTGGGGGTGGACAATTCTTTGGGGCTGAGCTTGAACACGGGATTTTAATCCAAAATGATCTCCCAGAAGCCTAGCTAATCCACGGAACAGACCCATTCTCATTGTTTCTTAGTGGACGAGATCGGCCTCTTTGGTGAACTCTGATCAAGAAGACAAAATATCTGCACCACAGGAGAATGAAAGATCCTACCTCCTTGCTAAGGTTCAACTAAAATCTTTGAGGCACATAATTGGCAAAATAGGAGAATACACAGAATTTCATAAAACACTTTGAGAGTAAACAAAGTCTCTTACTGTTTTTCCCCTTAGAAGTTTAGAATGGAAGCAGATTAAGTGCAAAGTGTGTATGTGGGGTGGTGGGAGGGGGGGGGGAG
>PVJH01021693.1:0-38099 GCA_004026705.1 Nesogale talazaci
CCGGGGCTCAGCCCAGTGTTGTTGTATTTCAACTCAGCTACAGGTGCCCTCTTCCACTGTACAGTGCTCTCTGTTTGACTGGAAAGGTATTGACAAACCCTTGACCCCAGTCAGAGGGCTTCACCAGAAGCGTAATCCATGTGGGAACCGGGGTCATATGTGGCCTTGTGCAAACCAGCTGTCCAGAATGGAAGCTCTGATACTCTTACCTCCCGTGGATTTGGCTGTTATCCTTTACAATCCTTGGATCACACGTTACCAGCTCATCTACCTAGCGGGGACACCAAGGTGTCGCCACTGCCCCACAGGGGTGGTCACTCATCTGATGACCGCTTACTCAGGACATGCTTCCTGATGGCACAACGGATTAGGCTGCCCCACCAGCCTCTCCATGGGAGAAAGAAGAGGAGGTGTGCTTGCTATCTGAGCAGAGAGATGAGGTGTAGGTTGCGTCTGTTCATGGAGGCTTTAGCCACGAGGGCAGGAGGGAGCCACGGAAGGTTGTGTGTAGGGAGAGGACACAGGCGGATTGGGATTGGAAAGGACTCGCAGTGACCATGCTGCATGGAGACCCAGGGAGAGGGGGGAGTTGCTACCCTGTCTATGCAGGAGATGGGGAGGAAGGAGTGGGGTCAGAGGATGAGGGTGAGGAGAAAGGCCAGATGAGAGGGTAATCATGCTTGGCTCTGAAGAGGCCCCCTTACTTTGCCCGCTGGCCCACCAGGTGATGTTTCCCGTCTTTCTGGGAGAGCCGGTGCCTCCCAAGACATTGGCCACCACGCTGGCCCAGCTGGACAGGTGTCTGCAGTTACTGGAGGTCAAGTTTTTGCAGGACAAAGCCTTCCTGGCCGGACCTCACATCTCTGTGGCTGACCTGATGGCCATCACCGAGCTGATGCATGTGAGCATGAAGGGGTCCTGCTGGGCACTGGGGGGGGGGGCGGATGGGGGAGAGGGCGGTGCAGACAGATACCCTCGCTTCCTGGATGGGGGTGGGGTGAGACACGGACCGGAAGGCCTGAGAAAGTCATTGCGCCTCTCTGAGTCCCAGTGTGTCCTCCACCCTGAAGCGAGTCTTCCCCGCCCCCCATCCCAGCATCCTCTGTGGCAGACAAGGGCCCGTCCACGTGGGAGGGGAACCTCTGACACCCAGGCCTGGCTCTCTCCCCCTCGTAGCCCGTCAGCGCCGGCTGCCGCATCTTCGAAGGCTGGCCCAAGTTGGCTGCGTGGCGCCGGCGTGTGGAAGCCGAGGTCGGGGAGGAACTCTTCCAAGAGGCCCACGCCACCATCCTGAAGGTCAAGGACCTGCCTCCAGCGGAGCCCTCCGTGAAGGAGCAGCTGAGGCCCCTGGTGCAGTATCTGTTGCAGTGACACGGGGAGCCCCTCAGGAGGCTGTGTGGCGACAATAAAGAGTGAGGTCACTGGGAGTAAGACGTGCACCTGTGAGCCCTGTCCCTTGTCTACATCTCCCTTTGGTTTTACCTCAGCGGCCTGGGGGGCCAAGAGGGACCCGTTGCTGCAGCCCGCAGGCCTGACTCTCAGCAGGGAGTCCCTGAGGGCCTGTTTCCCGGGATGACTTAGTCTGGGGGAAGTCATAGTCACACACGAGGCCCCCTGGACCCAGTCCCCCTGTGAACACATCTTGGACTGTGCCCCTCCAGGGTTTCCTGCACCCCGGGCGCTGACCCATTCCAGGTGCTGCCCAGGCCCTTCAGACACTGTGAGGTCCACAGTTTCAACCCACCCACAGATGCAGCCCTCTTCTCGGGTGACATGGACGCTCTTGGGACTCTTGGGAACGGACCTGCCGTTTTGCAGGGGGTTTCCACAGTCTTGGGGATAGGAATGGACACTGCCCCCACCCCTCCCAGTGCGCAGTGGGTTGGTTTTCACTCTGGTTTTTAAGGTCACGGCCATCCAGTCGATGCCAACTGACTGACTCACGGCGACCCTGCAGGGTGGGGTGGAGCTGCCCCCTGCGGGTTCTGAGACAGTGACTTTACAGGAGGAGAAAGCCTGTGTCTCTCCCACAGAGCAGAGGGTGGTTTCGAACTGCAGACCTCGGAGGTAGCAGTCCACTATGCCACCAGGGCTCCCTTCTCCCTGCTCAGACCTTCGCTGCTGGGCGGCCCCCTCCTGGTCTTCTGGCATTTGCCCTGGCACATTTCCAAGGAGATTGGATACCTGACCTCCTTGGCCTCGAGCCTGGCCTGGTTCCCTTCTGTGCCCCTAAACCCCTGTTCTTCACCCTAGGGGTGGCAGAGGGCAGGCTCCGTGTTCAAGGGTCCAGGACGCCGAGCCTAGTAGACAGGGTTTGAGCCGCTGGAGCAGACTGTCTGCATGAGGAATGACCTTTGTCTTGGAGATCTCTCCCCCTACAGGCTGGACCAGGAAGGACAACCAAGATATTTCCTTGTTCGGGCTGAGTCCCGGTGGCATAGTGGTTGTGTGCGGGACTGCGGCCCACTGGGACGGAGGTTCAATTCCAGCAGTGGGGCTGGGCCTCCTACTCCCACCACCAGAGAGCAGTGATGCCCCAAAAAACAAAACAAAACAAAAAGATATTTCCTTGTTCTCCAGGGGCAGGGGGAAACCTTGCTCTCCCATGGCCACCCGTCACCACCGCCAATTACCTTTTCCAGGTTCCCCTCAGGTTCCAGGACCCCTCCGAGGTCCGGACGTTCAGTCTGCCCCTGTCCTCCCCTCTCAGGACGGTCTCCCAGCTCCTGTGACATCCGTTGTCAGGTGCCATCATGGCAGTTCTCACGGTGACCCCGTGCACGGCAGAAGGCAGCAGTGTCCAGCCCTGCACCCTCCTCACTGTCCTCATGTTGGAGTCCATGGCGGCAGCCACCAGTCTGTCCATCGCAGGCTGGCTCTTCCTCTTTGCACGCCGCCTGATGTCCTTCTCCAGGGATGGGTCCTTGCTGACATGTGCATAGTACGTGAGCCAAGGGGGCAATGTCGTGAGCTCAGACGGACCCTGCCCACCTGCCGTCCTGGAGGGTCTTTGCAGAGGGGCAGCTACAGAGCGTGATGTGTTTCCGCAGCACCAGGGGACACGGTGGGCCCACACCACTGCCACCCTCTCTGAGCTCCCTGTTTCAGCTGGTGTCAAGCCAGCTCATCAAAGGGCATCCTCTTTCTGGCTGGCCTTCTACTCGACCGGGCATAACGTCACCCTCCAGGGACAGTATGACCAAAGCCCGTGAGACAGATTCTTCTTGGCCCCAAACTCACTGGCCTTAGTGTCTTCCGACTCAGCCACCCACCAGGACAGGGTAGAACTGCCCCTGTGGGTTCCCGAGCATGTCCCTCTTTCCGGGAGTGGAAAACCCGTCTTTCTCCGGAGAAGCTGGTATTTTCGAGCTACTGATCTCATAGTTAGCAGACCAACATGGAGCCACGCCACCCCGAGGACTCCTCGCTGGGCTGGCCAGGTGAGAGGCGGATCCAAAGGAAACTTGACAACACCCATCTTTTCTCGGTTGATCAGGAGGCTGCTTTCTGACCCAGTGGTGAGGACTGAACTCTTTTTTTTTTTTTTTTAAACATGGATTTTCTCACAATTGCTTGAAATGGCTCCCACACTTCATCTCCACAACGGGTGGTCAGTAACCACTCCAAGTTGAACATAAGACATAAGATTAGAAGATTGATCTCTGGGCAACAAATCCCACTGTCACCAAGGTGGCAGAGTACAATGTGCAAAGATACTAAAGTCTTATACATGGCTGTTGTCTTAAGTGACCCGCTTTGGGTGGGACAGTCCCGATTTTAATCAATGTTTCCCATGTCTCGGGGCGTTTCAAAAAAAAAAGTCCCGATTTTTGAAAAGAATGCACGACAAGCTAGGGAACTGCAGGAGAACGGGAAGGGAATATACCCCGGCTATCTCATCCCCCCCTCCCCCCATCAATGGTGTCCCGCTTTCCCAATGTTAAAATCTGGCCACTTTAATGAAAGAGTGGACTTTCTACTCCCTTGAACCGGGAATTTCACCTCCCTTGAACAGACAGTTGCACTCGGTCCTCCTGGGCTGGATGCTGTCCCTGGTTTGAAATTGCAGGCTGGGTGGAGAGTCACTAAGGCCACTCAAACTGCCAGGCCTCCCTGGCCGGTACGAGGCCTACATTCTGATCGTACTGGGCAGGAATCCCCTCGCTAGCGGTGAGCTTGGTTTTTTGAGCTTTGAACAACTCATCTCCATGCAAGCCTGCGCTAAGAAGAATGCCTGCCCCAGAGCTGAAAGAGGGCAGGGCCAACCAGCGCAACTTGGCCTTTGGAGGAGGGGCGGAGCCGGGGGGCGGGGTCACGGCGGGGAGGGGCGAAGTGACGTTCCCCGCGTGCCATTTCCGGAAGTGGCTTCCGTCACGTGACGGCCGCGGGCTACCGCTCAGCCAATGGGCGCCCCGGTTTCGGAGCCGCCCCGCCCCGCCCCTTTCTTCTCTGCCCTCTGGCCGGCCGGCGTCTGGAAGTTCGGGCTGGCTGTCCGCCGTCATGCCGTTCGTGGAGCTGGACACCAACCTGCCCGCCGGCCGCGTGCCCGCGGGGCTGGAGAAGCGGCTGGGTGCCGCGACCGCCGCCATCCTGAGCAAACCCGAGGAGGTGAGCGTGCGCCCCCGGGGTTCCCTCGGTCCCTCCCCGCCGGCGACCTCGGGTCCACCCCCCAGCCGGATCCCCGCGGGCCACCCACCCCCCCGCGACCCGAGGGCGACCACTGCTGTATTTCCCGCAGCGCGTGAACGTGACGGTGCGCCCCGGCCTGGCCATGACCGTGAACGGTTCCGCCGAGCCCTGCGCCCAGCTGCTCGTCTCCTCCATCGGCGTGGTGGGCACAGCCGAGGAGAACCGAGGCCACAGCGCCCGCTTCTTTGAGGTCCTCACCAAGGAGCTGGCCCTAACCCAGGACCGGTGCGTAAAGGCAGGGAGGAGCCCGGAGGGAAGTGGTCCTATCGCGTCCGGCCCCCACCCCCCCCGGGAGAAATACATCAATCACCCTGCCCAAGTCGGGCACCCTGCGCTCCCAGGTGAACCTGGTGGCACGTCCACGTGCAGAGGGGCTGCACACAAGGACACATCCCTTGCTCTGCATGTCCCCCGGTGACGCCTGGTCAAGGCTTGGGATCTTTCCAGGGGCATTGTAAGGGTCATGGGGGGGCCGGGTAGGGGCTGGATGCTGTCAGTGGTTTGGAAGTGACAGGCTGGATGGTGGTTCATGCACTTAACTAGACACTCCGCCAGGCCTCCCTGCCCATTACAGGGTCTACATTCTGGTCCTCGATAACCTTTCCAGGTTGACATGTGGAATTCTGGGTATGTCCTCGAACTGCCTGACCTTAGGCCTCTCACCTGAGCAGGCCCCAGGCAGAGACTGCAGGCAGATCAAGGGTCACCAAGGTCTGGAGCAATCTAGGTGTGACTTGGCGGGAGGACTCTGTGTGAACCCCTCAGTCACTCCAAGGGGGAATCCGTCTCCATAAAGATGGACAGCCTGGAAAGCCCCAGGGACCAGTTCTACTCTCTCCTACAGGGTAGGGTTTGGATTTACGGGACTTTTGAAGAGTCCTGGTGGCGTGGTGGCTACAATTGGGGCCACTGACAGCAGTTTGACACCTCTACTCCTCCTTGGGAGAAAGACGAGGCTTTTTACTTCCATAAAGAGTTGGTCTCAGAAACTGAAAGGGGTGGTTTTGCGCCATCCCATAGGCTCTCTCCGAGTCAGACTGACTGGATGTCAGTGAGCTTGGGTTTGGGGACACGGTTGGCTCTGGGTTGGGTTGCTAAGCACAAGGGCAGCTGTTTAGGGGGAGAACGATGGGACCATTTGCTCCCCTAAAGCCTTGAAAAGCCTAGGGAGCCTAGTGCTGCTCTCCTCAGCCCTCCAGGGGTACCCTAAGTGGGCATAGATGCCTGGGAGTGCAAAGCAGCAGAAGCTTGGCTTGGGGGGGGGGGGTGCGCCTGAGCAGAAGGAGCTGTTGGTGGCCCAGGAAGGGTGCCCAGACCTTGTCTTGCGACCACAATAGGCACCACGGGCCTGGTACAGGTGTGGTCTCCTTGATAGGCACCAGCCTTCTGCAGTAGGAAGGACCATTCATCCTACCGATTTTACGGGTGGGGAAACAGACCCGGTTCCTCGCCTTCCTGCCAGACTCCCCCAGGGACTCTTCCCTCGGAAGGGGGCCCATCATCTCTGGCAGGCCCATCTCACTCATTGCAAAGGCACAAGGGGAACCAGCCTGGGGCTGAGGTACAGTGTGACCCCGCTGGGGCATGCAGTTCAGAGTAGGGAAGCCCTAGTATTGGTGGCCTTCCAGCAATGAGAGACCTGCAGTGCCATAGACGTCTGCCTGGGTGGGGACCACCTCCCACCCCCCAAAGAGATCACTACCAGCAGGCTTGTTTGATGGGCAAAGACTGGCAGTCCTAGAGTCCATGGTGGGGAGGGGAACTGGCTGAAGGTCTTGGGAAATGGCATGTTAAGCAAAAAGCTGATGACTGGTTCTTGGTGTTTTTTTTTGTTTGTTTGTTTTTCATTTTCCAAAGGATAATTATCCGCTTTTACCCCTTGGAGCCCTGGCAGATTGGCAAGAAAGGAACAGTCATGACTTTCCTATAATTGGAACAGAGGCGACCAAGGCAGGTGCCTTGCCACCCACTGCAGTGTGGCCACCCAGCTGAGTGAAGGTCTCGTGGAACTAGCCTCCGGCACCCCCACGTGCAGCTATGCCGGTAACCTCCCGGTCCCCCTGGTCCCTGTACCAAATAAACACAGCGAGAGCTGCCTCCTGCCAGCGTGACTGTCTGACCTCCCTACAAACAACCCCCCCCCCCCCCCCCCCCCCCCCCCCCCCCCCACCCCAGCAACTCTTGTTTCCTGAGCTTCAGCTGCACTTCTGGGCCGGGCTGTCGGGGAGGCAGAGGCTTCTGGTCCAGTCTACACTTGCCTGCAGGCCCTGTGGCCAAGGTGCGTCTGGGCAGTACCTTGCAACCCCCCAGTGTTGGCCAGAGGAGCAAGGAACAGGCATTCTCGGGCACCCCCTTCCCCTGCAGCTGGTAGTAAGGCATCTTGTAAAACCCATGCCCCCCATGCCGGACCTGCAAAGGCACTAGCAACAGGATGCATGTCCACCCCATTTACATATGGGGTCCTGCTGCTCCACTGCCAAGGGCACGTGAGCTGGAGTGGGAGCAGATGTCTCCCTTTGCACAGCTGCAGAGCGTCCGTGGCACTGGTGGGCACTTTCCCTGCAGTTAGCGATGGAGTCTCCGCAGCTCATCGATAAAATGAAACGAGGTCTGCTTGGCCACCCTTGAAAAGCCAAAACCCAACTCACTACTACTGTTGATGGTGACTCATACAGGAGAGGTAGAATGCCTGTCTGAGTTGCAGAGACTGTTACTTTCTTTTTGTTTGTTTTTGGGGCATCACTGCCCTCTGGTGGTGGGAGTAGGAGGCCCAGCCTTGCTGCTGGATTTGAACCTCCAACCCAGTGGGCCGCAGTCGAGACTGTAACTCTCACCAGAAGAGAAGGCCCCGGCTGTCTCCCATGGAGTGGTTGGTGGTTTCACACCGCCGGACTTGAGGTTAACGGCCCAGCACGTAAGCACTGTGCCACCACGGCTCCCCGAACACCCTTGGGGACTGGTATAAAGCCGGACGAGGAAGTCCCATTCCCTGGTTCCCTGGCTCTGCAAAGGCTTCTTCTGCCTCATGCTTGTTTCCTGCCTCCTGGAGGGGTGGAGAGAGTGGCTGCTGCTGGTGGGTTGAATGTGAATGAAGGGGTGCCAGCCTGAGAATGGGACTCCTGACTCCCGCAGGGTCTGTTACGCAGCAGCAGTCTCCTGTCGACCCCCGTCATCAGCTTGTTATCCCAGCCGTCGCAGGAGCCATATGGCATCTGCTTGCTGGCGTGGCTGCCCCTCCCACCTCGCCAGCGCTCTGCGCTTGCATACCAAGCTTTGCTTCCTGGTAATTGATCCTTGAAGATGGACAGATAGGGGTGCCAGCTTCCCCCAGTCGAATAGCCACAGCTGCTTCACTGGCGAGACAGGTCACTGTGGCGGAGAAGATGAGCGGAGGCGGGCATTTTTTTAAAATCATTTTATTGGGGGCTCATACAACTCATCACAATCCATACATCCATGCATGTGTCAAGCACATTTGTTGCCCTCATCATTCTCAAAACGTTTGCTTTCCACTTGAGCCCCTGGTATCGGCCCCTCATTTCCACCTCTCTCCTACCCTTCCTCACTGATAATTTACAGATCATTATTTTTCCATGTCTTACACTGACTGATGTCTCCCCTCACCCATTTTTCTGTTGACCATTCCCCAGGGAAGGGGTTATATGTTGATCCTTGTCATCAGTTCCCCCTTTCTACCCCACCTTCGCCACTCTCACCACTGGTCCTGAAGGGATCCTTTGTCCTGGATTCTCTGTGTTCCCAGTTTCTATCTGTACCAGTGTACATCCTCTGGTCCAGCCGGATTTCTAAGGTAGAATTGGGATCATGATAGTGGGGGGAGGAAGCATTGAAGAACTAGAGGAAAGTTGTATGTTTCATCGTTACTACAGTGAAGCCAGACATTTTTTTGGGGGGGCATCACTGCTCTCCAGCAGTGGGAGTAGGAGGCCCAGCCCCACTGCTGGAATTGAACCTCCGTCCCAGTGGGCCGCAGTCCTATGCACAACCACTACGCCACCGGGGCTCAGCCTCAAGCCACACATTTTTAAGGGGATGCTTGAACTCACTGCAATAACAATAGGAAAAGAAATCCACAGAAAGCAGGGAAGGCCAGCGGACTCAAAGGTTAAACTAAAACTCTTCCAGCTTCTGCATGGTCTGCACTGCTTGAAACCCCTTCCTGCCTTTTCCCAGCTTTTCTCAATCCGGCCCTCTGTAAGTCAGGAGGGGCTGTCAAGGCTGCCTGCCTGATACTCGCACCTTCCAACCTGACTGTTTAGGCTTCTGTGTCCCACACCCTCTCCTTCCGACCCGTCAAGGTTGGTGGCTGAATTGTCTTGCACTTCCTGGCCCATCAA
Organism: Nesogale talazaci; assembly: GCA_004026705.1. Classification (NCBI taxonomy): domain Eukaryota; kingdom Metazoa; phylum Chordata; class Mammalia; order Afrosoricida; family Tenrecidae; genus Nesogale; species Nesogale talazaci. Next base: position 9,048 of record PVJH01021693.1, read on the forward strand.
TAAAGCTTTATTGTACCAGACTGTCCTCTTCAGCACGCTTTTACTTGTGTCCTTAAGGTCAAAGAAAAGGTCACCCCACTCATCCATTTCTATCACAGTCAACCTTGTTTGGATTCAAGCGCCTAAGACTCCATCCCCTGAGTGACGTCCTTCCCAGAAACACCCATTAGGTGCCAGTGGCCTCTGACGGCGCTGCAGGTTAAGCACCAGGCTGCTCCCTGGCAGTTCGAACCCACTGGCTGCTCCCAGAGACCAATGGGGTGTTCTGCTCCCCTGGCGAGTAGGAATCCCCTGGAGGGCATGGGGGCTGTGTAATAACGTTCTCCCTGTCTGGGAGGGCTGTCAAACTCCCCAATAGTGGCAGGACACATTCTGCTCCTCCCTGTACCCCCGGGAGCCCTGGGGGCAGTCAGTTGAGCACTGGACTGCAAACCAAAGGTTGGTGGTTTGAACGCTCTTCCAGAGAGTGAAGCGGCTTAAAGATGTCCACCCTTCAAAACCCACTGTGCTCGCTAGCCTAGCCGACCGGAGTACCACCATTTTGAATTTAACTGCCATTTTCAATAAACTATTCACCAGGTCCCTTGTCCTGTAGATGAAGTGGCCACGGGCTCTCAGAATGGAGCCCTAGCAAAATGTTCCGAGAACAAGCAATGACCACACCTCGTCCCTTCTCTACCCAATACCCTGCCTCACCCCCTCGTGTACCGAGATGACATCACAATTTCAGCTAACTGCAGAGTTTCGCTTCTGTGACTTGCTTGCTTGGCTGCACGCCCCAAGTAACACAGCCCCCCATAAAAGGTCTAAGTTGGGATAGAATCGGGCTCAGTCTGCTAACTGAATCAGATGCTGCTGACCCCTGCGCAGGAATTTTCTTTTTCTTTTTTTCCCCCCTTTTTCCCCTTTTTCCCCCCCTACATTCTGGCTTTTTAAGTTCTCTGATGCCTCAGCTGTTCTTGTCGCGGCGAAAGTGCAACTCCACGGTGGCAGTTCGTCTTGCAGGATAGCGACGAGCACGACTGCCCTCGGGGGTAGTGGGTTCGGCCCCTACTCACCGCAGCCGGCTGCCGGGCCTCGCCTTTCGGTTGGGTTTCGGGTGTCTTGGGCGGTTCCGGAGCCTTTGGGGGAAGCGGGGCGGCCAGAGAGGGAAAGGCACCGTCCTTCCCACGGACTCCCTGGCCCCCAGCACGCGTGCCGTCGGGGCGCCTGCGCCAGGCAGGACCAGCGAGCCACCTTGCAGCTCAGCCGGGCACGGGGCGCGGAGCCTCACCCCCCGTAAAAGTGGGGGCCCCTAGGGACCCCCGAAACCCGCCACTCCGAGAGCCCGGCCACAGCCGCAACCAATAGGCGCTAGCCGCACGGAGGGGCCGGACGCGCCGACGGGCTGCCGTCCCGCCGATTGGCCGACGGGGGTCGGGCGGGAGCCAATGGGAAGGCGCCTTGTTGCCACGTCGCGGTCGGTCGGCGCGGGGGGTCGGCGGACCGGCTCTGTTGCCGTGGAGACGCCGGTGAGCTCCCGGGCGGGGATATGGGCCGCGGGGGCGCGCTGCTCCGGGGGCCCGGGTCAGGAGTGCGTGCCCGAGGGCCGCCGGCGGAGCGCCAGGCCCCGGGGGAGGCCCGGAGCTGCACGGAGAAGACCCGCGCCACCGTCGGGGAGAGAGAGGTGGCAGCGCCGGGCGTTGCGGCCGGGCTCACGCCGCGAAGGGACGGGCAGGCGGTGGGGGTGGGGCGGGGAGCATGTCGCGGGGTGGGGGTGGGGGGGAAACCCGCGGCCACGACCCCGAGGTTCGTTCGGCATCGGGCCGGGCGGCGCTCAGCCCCAGCACGCGCCGTGCCTTCACCTTCACTGACACTGCTGCCATTCGCAGGGGAGAAGGAGCCCTGGTGGCGCAGGGGTTAAGCACTGAGCTGCTCACCCCAAGGTCGGCAGTTCAAACCCACCAAGCACTCTGAGAGAGAAAGGTGAGGCGGCCGGTTCCCGCACTGACATCCTCGGCCGCCCCAGGAGCGGCCCGGCGCCGTCCCCTAGGGGGCGCTGTGCATCCGAAGCCCCAGGGGGGCGGTGGGCAGCTGCGCCTGACACAGGGATTGGTCGTTCGGGGCGCTGCCAACAGCGAAGCGCCCACCTGGGAGGGGCTGTTGGAGCCCACCTAGAAGAGGCCGGCAAGGCTGACATGACAGTCCGCTGCAGAGAGGCCCCCGCCCGGAAAAGCCCAGCCTTGGGAAATCCCCACAGAGCCACCTCCCCCGGTCCTGCAGGGTCTCCATACATAGAGGTCATGGCAGTGGGCCCCGAGTCGGAAGAGCCGCCTTGGTAGTGCAGTGGGTTCAGTGCTCAGCTGCTCACTGGAGGCTTGGCTCCACCAGGAGAAGGAAGAGCTGGTCTTCTGTAGATGGACCACCCCTCCACCCCCAGGGAGCGGCCAGTCCTCTTCCGCTCTTTAAGGTTTCGAGTCGGAATCAGCTTGATGGCCGTGGCCCGGGTTTGGGGGTGGGCGGGCCCCGTGAGCCACGGTGGCACCATGTGGGAGCCCTCAGGACTCCCCAGCTGCTGGAAGGGAGGAAGATAAGGTAGACTACAGCCCCAGGAACCCCCTCAGCAGTCCTGCCCTGCAGGGCTGCTAGGCCTCGGAATTGCCTTGACAGCAGTGGGGTTTGCCCACAGGCCTCTTGTCTCTGCTAAGCCACAACCTCCCGGTATGTTTCTTTGTGTCTTCAGGGTGCCTGGGGCGGCACCTGGCAGGGCCAACCGTCTGGCAGACCCTAGCCGCCCAGGTGGTGTCTCCCTACCCTGTGTGGAGCCCGCGAGGCTCCTGGCAGTGTGGCTTGTGTGGCTCTTCGGGGGCTCTCTGAGCCCATCCTGCTTCCTTCATGGCTGGTGTCGCCTCCGCCAGTGCTGGGAAGTGACATGAGGTGCCAGTGCTGAATCTCCGAACATGGTAAGGGGGCAGGCCTGGCTGGTATGGGTGATAATCCCTCCTGGGCAAGGGACACTTTCCAGGATGGACTCTGAAGGGCCTCACAGTGGACAGCCTTCCAAGAGGACTGTGGGCCCAGCCGAGGGCGGGCTGCACGCCTGAGTACAAGGGTGGCTTGTTGGGCCTCACCACAGGCCACACAGAGGCAGAGTGTGCACGGTCAGTTGGTCTCACTCTCTCGGATGCCAGGTCTTGTGCTGGGCCGGCCTGTCGCCAGAAAGTGCCCAGGCTGCAGACTGTCCCCAGGCTGCATTGCCCAAGCCCTTCTTTTCTACCGGCGTGGTCCCTGGTTTCCTTCCCAGAGTCTGAGAAGGCCCCGCCGACTTTTTGAGACCAAGTGTGAGAGGCCGATTTCTGGAGCCCACCTCCACTCCAGGGTGCTGCTTGTTGAAAAGACAGTGCTCACTCAGCTGACAGCTGCGCCTCTTCCTCTTCCCCACCTGCCTCTCTCCAGATTCGAATCGCCGCCTTAAATGCCAGCTCCACCGTCGAGGACGATCCTGAAGGAAGCTTTAAAAGTCACAAGACCCAGACCAAGGAGGCCCAGGTACATAGTCCCCAAGACTTGCCACCAACAGAGAGGCGCACACCTGTGTGTCTTCATTTAGTCTCTGGGGCAGACACGGACACAGGCACTCAGAAGGACGCTGGTGACTCTCTGCAGGCTGTGCCATCTCCCGGAACCAGCTGCCTTTCGGAACCCTTGCCAGGTGTCCACAGAAGCCCACCTTCGCTGTGGCCAGCCCGTCTCTCCTGGCCTGTGGCTCTTGTTCCTTTGATCAGAAATGGAGCCCCCGGTGGCATTGAAATGTATTCCTTTTAGTGGCCTTTTGCCTTGATGCACCTTAAAAATCAGCTGGGGAGCCCCAGTGGCGTAGTGGTTGTGCGCGGGACTGCGGCCCACTGGGATGGAGGTTCAATTCCAGCTCCACAGGGCAAAGGATGGGCCTCCTACTCCCACCACCAGGGCAGTGATGCCCTAAAAAAAATTAAAAAAAAAAAAATCAGCTGGGAAGATTTCTCTCCCCTCTCCTTCCCCCCCCCACAAGGGACAAAGACTTTGCCCCAGGGAGTGTGCCACCTATGTCCCAGTTGACCGAAACTGAGCTCTAAACAGCTTTTCGTTTGATACTGTCTGGACTTGGGCTGCAGCCTGCCCGGTGACTGGCCTCTTCTGCGTGCCTTGTAGGGACGGTGGGAAAGAGATGAGGCTCTCCCGTCTCAGGAGGAGAGCCTCAGACTCACAGGGCAGCCATGCCCGGCCCTCCGGTGCCTTCTGAGTTGGCATCAACTCCAGCGCTGTGTGAGCCCATGTCTCGCCTTGGTCGCAGGAGGCGGAGGCGTTTGCCCTGTACCACAGGGCCCTGGACCTGCAGAAACATGACCGGTTCGAGGAGTCGGCCAAGGCCTACCACGCTCTGCTCGAGGCCCGCCTGCTGCGGGAGGTGAGCACCACGCCCTGTCTGTGGCTGCCCTCGGCCACCCCCCTCCACCCCCTTCCCTTGGGGTCAGCAGCATCCTGTCATGGCTGCTGCTCCTCAGTTCGGGCTGGACGTGGGGGCTGATGCTCCTTCATTGCTGCCGGAGCAGGAGGACCTGGGTGGGCACCGAGTCCTGTTGGGGACTCCGGGAGGGGCAGCTGTCAGCACACAGGGGGTCGCGGGGGGTGGAGGCGGGAAGCAGCCAGTGTGTGGTGCTGGAGGGGGTTCTCCTAGAGCTCCCAGAGCAGCGTTGTCACTTTAGAGGGGAGGGGTCCAATGGCCGAGGCAGCCCCGTTGGAGGCCCCACTGCCCCCTCCTCTGCCACGTCCCAGGCGGTCCCCACGGGCGATGAGCGGGAGGGCCTGCGACGGCCCGGGCTGATGCTGAAGTACTCCACGTACAAGAACCTGGCGCAGCTGGCCGTCCAGCGAGAGGACCTGGAGACCGCCATGGACTTCTATCTGGAGGTGAGGCCGGGCCAGGTGGGGGGCGGCCTTCTCTGCAGAGAAGGGGTCAGTGCTGCTGGCCTGTGGTCACAGCATGTGGAGAGGCCCTGGGTGGGGGCGTCCTCTTGGCGTCATCCCCCCTGGAGAGCCAAGCGCAGGAAAGTCCCCAACCCCCACACAGCCAACTCTCAGGCCCTGCTGCCATCACTGAGGACTGCTGTTGCTCCAACCGCTGCTCTCACTGCCGCGAGTGGGAACGCTGTGACTGACCAGGCATGGCCCCCAGAGAAGCCACCGCCAGCCACGTGTGACTGGGGGTGCGGGGGATCTTCCAGTGGCCTCCGACCTGTGGCAACCCATTGCACTTCAGTTTTGCGCTTGTGGAAATTAGAACACCTTTTCTAGACAGAAGCTGATTTTGCACCAGGACTCTGAAAACCTGCAAAACAGTATTTACTCTAAGCTTCTTGACTGTGAATAGGTTTGCCTTTCCAATTCCCACCCTTGAAAACGCACGGCAGGTGAGAGCCCGCAAAGAAAAGACCGAGCTGAATTGCTCACTGCCAGCCAGCAAACGTGAAATGCCCCCACTAATCCAGAGCCAGACAGCCAACACGCAGCTTCCGCCAAGCCTGGGAACCCTCAAACATGCCCCCATGGCAGCCTCGCCGCGGTCATAGCCGCCTGCTGGCCGTGAAGCAGAGCTGCATCATTACCACATACAAGAGCAGGGCTCCTCAAACTGCGGCCCCCGGGCCACGTGTGGCCCTCCGAGGACACTTATCCAGCCACCAGGTGTTTTTGCCACCGCTACCTGGCCTGCTCAGCAGCTGACTCATCCTGGGCCTGCAGTGAATTTGTTCATAGTTTTGGGGGCTTTTTTGTGGGCACCACTGCCCTCTGGTGGGAGTGGGAGGCCCAGGCTTGCCCCTGGGGATTTGAACCACCAAGCCAGTGGGCCGCAGACCCGCACTCAATTACTACGCCCCCCGGGCTAAGCCTGTTTTTTTTTTAAACTGTAGTCTGGCCCTTCAATGGTCTGAGGGACAGGGAACTGGCGCCCTGTTTTAAAAGTTTGAGGACACCTTTTTAAGAGAAAGGCCGCCGGTGGTTTGCCTGAGCCCATTGCTGCAGCGACCCTGTTCCTCCCTCTCGTCCAGGGTCTTTCTTTGCCAACTGTGACGTCCTTTTCTGGGGACATCGCCCCACCCCACCCCCACCCCCGATCACAAGACCAGAGGTGATGGGGAAACAGGCGCGGGCCCTGGCTGCCCAGGGGAGCGAGACCCCTCTTATAAGTGCCCCCCCAGAGCTACCCCACCCACAGCGTTCCTCTGACGGTGTGAGGGTGCCGCAGCCCGCCGGTGGTGGGCATCCCGGTGAGGTGCTGGGGGAGCGGCGCGGGGGGTGAGGAGGCCGTGGGTGCCGTGTTTGTCCTCTTGCCCACGAGACTGGGCACCGACGGGCTCCCCCTGGCCCTCACAGGCAGTGATGCTGGACTCCACCGATGTCAGCCTGTGGTACAAGATCGGGCACGTGGCCCTGAGGCTCGTCCGCGTGCCCCTGGCCCGCCACGCCTTTGAGGAAGGGCTGCGGTGCAACCCCGACCACTGGCCCTGCCTGGACAACCTGGTCACCATCCTGTACACGCTCAGCGACTACACAAGTGAGCCCGCCTGGGAGCGGGGCAGGGAGGGAGGCAGAGGCTTGGGCTTGGGCTTGGGCTGCAGAAAGCCGGCAAGGGTTTCTGCCAACTGTGGGGCTGGGGTGGGTGGGTCGCAGGTGCGCCTGCCCCGGCTCTGCTCCCTGGTCTCTCCCTGCCGGTGTGGTCGGAAGGGGTGGTGAGACGCTGCCCTGCCGAGTGCAAGGGTGGCGGTTCAAACCCGTCAGCTGCCCCTCGGGAAAGCGGAGGCCGTCTGCCCTGCTCAGAACTGACAGACCCATGCACAGAGTCCCTGTGAGTCAGCGCTAACTCCATGACAGTGGGTCTGGCCTTTGGGTAGCCGGTCGCTATGGAGCCCTGGTGGCGCAGCGGGTTAATCGCTGGGCTGCCCCCCGTCAGGTGATCGTTTCAAACCCACCCGCCACGCCTGGCGTGTGAAGCTGGAGCCGTCCACTCTGTCGAGATCGACGGGCTCTCAAGCCCTCCCCGGGGAGCCGGTTGAAGGCAGGGAGTTTGGGTTTGGTGGTGGCCCGCAGGTCTTCTCTCTGGTTCCTGTCCTCCCTCCGCCCCTGGTCCCATCCTGGCCCCACCCCCTTCAGCATCTTGCCACATAAGGCCTTGTGCTGTGGCTGGCAGCTTCCAGGGCGGATGGCCCTGCAGCTGCGCCAAGCTTGGGGTGGGGGGAACCCCAAGCTTCATGAGGCCCAGGGTCTGTGCAGGATAGACATCCTGACAAGTGTGTCTGCTCTCGCGCTCGAGGTTGAAGCTGGCAGGGCCTTCACCCAGAGGACACGTAGGCCTGCAGACCCTGCTGCACTCCCCCTCTCACCTGCTGGAAGGCGCTAGCGTGTTCTCGGGAGGGGCACAGTCCCACAAGTCCAGTTCTGTGCACCTGGGCGCTCCTGCCCTGCACGGCGGCAGCGGGGCCCAGCAGCTCTGCCCCTGGCTGCCCTGCCCGTGGCTCCTGTGCGTGCACTGCTGGGAGCGCTGGTGGGGTTCGGACCTGCTCCGTTCAGTGTACTCACCCAGACAGACCCACCCCACCGGTGGCCGGCCCCACAGCCAGCCAGGGCGGCCCTCGCGCCCACCCAGCCTGCCCTCCTTCCTCCTCCCAGCTCCATTTCGGCCTGTGCTGTTTGTTGATGGTCCTCTCAGAACCAAGCTCGCTGCTGAGTCAAGGCCGGCTGATAGGGACCCTTCCGGGACAGGTAGCCCTGCCCCTGGCTGTGTCCCTGGACTAGAAAGCTTCTCTTCTCCGGCACAGATGATGGTGGTTCCAGTCACTGACCTTGTGGTTATCTGCCCGACCCCTGACCCGCCACACCACCAGGGCACAAAGGGTGCCCTAATCCTAAAGGGTCCTTTGGCTGTTGGCTGCCCAGTGTTTCTGACTGCCCCCGCCAGAATCCTGCCAGCACACCACCGTTCTAACTCTAGTGCGGAGTTGGTCTGGGAGGCTGTTTCTTCTAGACGGTTCTTCCTATGGTCTGGGTGCCACCCTGAGGTGCAGGGTCTTCAGGGTACCACCGTCCCTCCAAGCACCTTCAGTTTGTGCCTTGACACTGCGGCCCCAGGCGAGTGGAAAGGGGCCGGAAGTGCGCCTTTGCCTAGAGGGAGCTCTAAGAAGGGGGTGAGGGGGCACCCAGCCCCCGAGCCCAGGATGTGGAAGGAGCCCTAGTCCTAGGTCCAGAGCCTGTGGCATCATCCGAGTGTCGGTGGCCCTTCCCCGGAGCCCGGGTGCTGGCAGGTGGTGTTCTCCCCCCACCTCCGAGTCCTGTGGCGGGCAGCCCCCGAGCCCTGGCTGTGGCATGTCCCCTCCGCAGCCTGTCTCTACTTCATCTGCAAGGCCCTGGAGAAGGACTGCCGCTACAGCAAGGGGCTGGTCCTCAAGGAGAGGATCCTCCAGGAGCAGCCGTGTCTCCGCCAGGACTCCCTGCGCATGTTCCTCCGATGGTGTGGATCCCCCTTCCCCTCTCCCGACCCGGACCGGCTCCCAGCCTGTGGGTCTGCCCTGGGCCTGGGACCCCATCCCCTTCTCTCCAGTGCCCCAGAGTAGGGATCCCGCCCCCCTCTACCCAGGGCCCCTGAGACAGGCTCCCGCCTCCCCAGTGCCCTTGGCTGTCCCAATGCCTCGTGTGCCCATGTTCCTAGCGACATGTCCATTCACGCCGCGTCTGTGAGCCCGGCGGAGGCTCAGGCCATCCTGGACGAGGCCCTGGGGCTGCGGAGGAAGCGGCAGGCGCTGACCGTGCGGGAGCAGGTGCCGGACCTGCAGCTGGTGCAGCCCATCCCCTTCTTCACGTGGGTTCTGCCCCCGGGTGCAGGCAGGCGGGCGGGAGGCCTTGTCCCTCCGAGTGTGGAGGGGACAGTGTGACACACAGGGAAGGGCCCGGGTGTGCACAGGAGGAAGTCCCTTAGCGTCAGTCGAGGGCAAGTAGTTGTTACGAGGAGGTTAGCAAGTCGGGCTGCGAACTGCAAGGTCAGTGGTTCATGTCCACCAGCCGTTCTGAGACATACAGACCAGGCCGCGCGCTCCCAGAAAGCCCGGCAGCCGTGGAAACCTGAGGGGCCAGCTCCACTGTGTCTGCAGTTCACGCAGAGTGAGAAGGGACCCACTCAGGGCGGGGCCTTGGTGCCAGCCAGAGTTTCTCTCTGGGTTCGCCATGTCCCTAGGGGCTGGGCATGTGTCCCACAAGGCCCTGCGGCCACAGTCCTGGGCTCTGGGTCCAGTCAGAGGCCCCTGCGGACAGACCCTGGCCAAGCCCTGAGGCCGGGAGGTGCTGCGGCGGGAGGTCGGCCCCTATTCATGCCTGCCGAGACGTTGCTGTGACGCTGCCTCTCCCCACAGCTGGAAGTGCCTTGGGGAGAGCCTGCTCGCCATGTACAACCACCTGACCACCTGCGAGCCCCCCCGGCCCAGCCTGGGCCAGAGGATCGACCTGTCTGACTACCAGGACGACACCCCGCCCCCTGCTGCCTCGCTGGCGGCGCCCCCTGCCAGTGTGGTCCCGCCCAGCCCCGTCAGTGCACCCCCGGCAGTGGGGGCCAGCGTGGAGCCCGTGTTGCCCTACACACCCATGGCGCCCGCCAGCTTCCCTCGCCACAGCCCCAGCCTGTTGGAGACCAGCTTGCCAGCGGGTGAGCAGTCTCCTGGTGTCCGTGGGGGCCTGGAGCAGCCAGCTTGCCCAGAGTGGGGAAGTCTGGTCACTCCAGGGAGAAGAACCCACTTGTGCTCACAGCCGCTTAGCCTGAGAGGTTGGGTTCTGGGCCCAGAGGAACTTTAACTTGGCGGGCTGGCAATGGTGGTGTGTGGACATGGCGGTCAAGGGCGGCAGGCGTGCCCGATGTGCAGAGGGGGCCATTTGGGGGGTGAACCCACATGTGGTGGCCCTGTTCCTCTGTGCTGACTCAAGTCATCACTGGGGGCTCTGAGGCCACCGTGGGATTCTGTGCCTCTTGGAACACAAGGGGGTATCTGGCAGGAAGGACCCAAGCAGCATAGTCGGATAGGTGGTAGGGCGTCTACCTGCCTCTTCAGGACCCCCTTGGTGGGGGTCGTCTGCATGCTCAGGGAACCCTGGCACAGAGCAGAGGCTGCTCTAACCCACAGTGCCCTGATATCCCATGCACCAGGACGTCAGCCTCCTGTGCCCTGAGCTGGCCAGTGGGGCTCCCTCTGGACGGGGGCTCACCAGAGAGAGAAATTGAGGCCCTTGCCGCCTTCTGCAGGTGATGCTTCCGGGGGCGACAGATCAAAGAAAGGGGTGAAGCGGAAGAAGCCAGTGGAGGAGAGTGGGGAGACAGCTAAGAGGCGCTCGGCCCGCGTGCGCAACACCAAGTGCAAGAAGGAAGAGAGGGTGGACTTCCAGGAGCTGCTGGCCAAGTTCCTGCCCTCCAGGTCTGGGAACTGGCGCCCCTTCCCCCCCTGCACCTCCTAGGGCATGCGTGCACACTAGACATCCAGCCCGCCGGCTCAGGCCGCCGGGGTCCCGGCTCTCCCTACTTGTCTCTGGGGGAGCCCGTGCTTCTGCAGACAAGCTCACGCCCACTGCTGCTGCCCCTTTTCAAGCCCCCAGTGTGCTTCCCTCAAGCTTGGCCCCGCTCCGGGGCAGGCCTGAGGAGCACGGCGCAGGTGGGGTAGGGGCGGCAACTTCTCTGGACTCCAGAGGCCCAGAGAATAGAGCTCGATCCTGCCTGCCCCGCTTGCAAGCGGCCTCGCTCACCCCTGCGGTGCTCTATCAAACCAAGCAAAGGGAGGAACAAAAAGAAAAGGGACTGCAAGCTAGCCCCAGGAGTCTCTGGGCCCCCATCGGCCCAGCTGCTCCTCCAGTGGAAAAGCCATGCATCGGCCCAGTCACCCAGGGCCGCTCAGACCTGCCGCTGCAGCTGCTTGATGCAGAGACCTACTCCCTCCCCCCCCGCCCCCCTCCTCCCCCTCCCCCCCTGGTTCTATCAGCCAGTTCCCTCCCCTGGGCCTTCTCTGACCCCGCACGCAGTCCCACTCGGAACTCTGTGGGTGCGCTGGGCACAGCACCCGCTGTGTGGCTGATGCCCTCGCGGACAGTGACTGCTCATGAGCTGGGTGCCCTCCTGAGCGCGGGTGTGGGTGCGGAGCCAGGAGGCTAGGAGTCACGTCCTCCTATGGACAGCTGTTGCTTAGCAGGCCCTGCCAGCTGTCGCCTCTGACTCCCTCTCTGGCCACACAGAACAGAGGGGCGCTCCTTACCCTCCTGACCCACTGTGTCCCCCAGGCTGAGGAAGCTGGACCCCGAGGAGGAGGATGGCCCTTTCAGCAGCTACGAAGTCCTGTCAGAGGTCAAGCCAGAGCACTGCCCAGCCACAGGGCTGCCCAGGTTGTCCGTGGACTCAGCCACCTTCATGGAGTCAGGTAGGGACAACAGGACTTACCCACCACCTGGGCACGCCTGTCCATCAGCCCCATGCCTGCTGCTCATCTCGGGAAGGCAGCCCTGGGCTGCCAGACCATCCTGTCCTCTGCCGTGCTCCCAAAGGACCCCTGTGCCTGGCAGGTTCGCGCTTCTGTCCAGCACATCTCCTGAGCGCCCACTGCACCTGCTCAGCGGACCAGGCTGGTGCTGTGGCGATTGCCCTCGGGGCCACTGTGCAAAGAGGCCGCTCAGGGGGCTGAGGGCCGGCCCTGTGGCCATGCCCGTTGGCCCCGGGCAGTGGAGAAGGCAGGGCCCCCCGTGGCCTGGCTGAGGGGCTCAACGTGGACTTCGTGACCCACTGTCCCCCCAGAGAGGCAGGACGTGCACGAGTTCCTGCGGGGGAACCTGACCAACGGCGGCATCCTGGAGCTGATGATGCGGTACCTGAAGGCCATGGGCCAGCGGTTCCTGCTGCGCTGGCCGCCTGGCCTGCCCAACGTCGTGCTCAGCATCTATCACAGCTGGAGGCGCCACAGCACAAGCCTGCCCAACCCGCTGCTGAGGGACTGCAGCGACACCCACGTCAAGGTCCGCCCCAGCTGCGGGCTGTGCGGGCGTCCGTGCTGGGCTGCACCCCTCTGTGGGCCCTGGACAAGAAGGCTCTGGGTGGGCCAGGGCAGAAGGGAACAGGGCTGTCCGGTCTGTGCCTGGCGAGGCTGGTAGATTGGATTCACGGTGGGGAGGAGGCGGGGCGAGTGAGAGCCGTCGGGGGCTTCTGGGAGACCCTGAGCTGAGGGGCTGGTGACAGGGAGGAGGAAGGTGCCTCTCCCACACTGAGATGTTGGCAACTGGCTGGTGCACATGCTGGTGCCAGGAGGGGGCTGGGGTTATGTCCTGCCACACAGATTCCTCTCACCCACAACACTCGGGGCTCAGGTGACTCAACGGTGGGTGACTTCTCTGGGAGGGGGCCGAGAAGCCCAGGAGGGAGAAGCTTGCCGCATGGGTCAGCACGCCCTCTGTGCCCAGCCTGGCCTGTGTCCTGGCTGCTCCGCCTCCCTCAGACCCAGCTCTCTGAGGCCCTGCGGGGTGCTGGGGGGAGCCAGGCTAGGCTGGCACCCTTGTCTTCCTGGCTTGTTCAGCTGAGCTCTCATGGGTCGGCTCCGGGCAGCACTGCCCCAGAGAGCGTGGGGCTGCCAGGCACTGGGAGAAGACAGGGGTCCTCCCCAGCCCCCACCCCATCCTCCTAAGGCTTCTGTCAGTGGCACTCTGCCTGTCTCCTCCTGGGGTTCAGGGTGGGAGGGAGAGCTACGTGTGTCGCACAGGCAGTTTTCGCCTGAGTCCTTCTGTCGGCTCCCGCCCCTCAGGACATGATGCTGATGTCTCTCTCCTGCATGGAGCTCCAGCTGGACCAGTGGCTGCTGACCAAAGGCCGCAGCTCTGCGGGTAAGACCGTCTGCTGGGTCCTGGGGTGGACGTCTCGGGACTCTTGAAGCCAGGGCGACTGGGGGAGGGAACGGGAGTCACTGGGTCTGCCCGGAGAGGAAGAACTGCTGAGCCCACTGCGTGATGTGCCTGGCTGCGGGCTCCGGAGAAGCACCGCACGCGACGCTGATGCGTGTGTGCGTAAAGGAGGCACGCTTTCTCGGGAAAGCGGCTGCACCATTGTTGCCCAGCCCCGTTTCCACCGTGAGTCAGCTGTGAGGCTGGAGGCTTGTCCTGAGTCGCGTAGCTTGGGGAGCCAGTGACCGCAGGACGGACGGGAACACTGCAGGTGGCCGGGCCCTTGGTCAGCAGGTCAGGTGACAGTCGGCCACTGGCGGCCCAGGACCCGCAGCTCAGATGGCAGGCTGTGGACCCAAGGCCAAAGAACTGGTAGTTGACGAGCCAGAGGCAGGGTCCAGAGCCAGCCAAAGGCAAGCAAGTTCACCTGCGGCATCCTCTTGGGTAGGAAGCAGACCACACCCCTGAGGGAGGGGCTTGCTATCCACCCTGATCTTAGACATCTGATTGGCTGCTCCCACCAGTCCTGTGCTGGAGGTGCTGGGTCGTGTGAGGTCACATCATGGGGGGTGGCTGGACATTCACTGCGGAGCCACCGAGAACCCACCATGTTGACGTAGAACCCAGCGATCACACCCCAGCTCCAGGGTGCCAGGGCTGCAGGTGTCCAGTCATCGTCCCCTGTGGCATCGCTCGTCCTGACGTGACCCACCATATGGTCGTGTAAGGGCTGAGAATCGGGGTCGACACAACACTCAGGGACTGCATGCACAGTTGTTGTCGGTGTCAACAAGCTGGCTTGGACTCAATACAGTCGAGCGAGACCCCGCCCAGCCCTGCGTCTTCCCCACGTGGGTCATATCCAAGGCCCCCATCTCATTCCGTCCTCTTGAGAGCCTTCCTCTCTATCGCGGCCCCTCCCTCCACCTTCCCATGCAAGATGTCCTTCTCCAGAGACTGCTCTCCCCGATGACACAGCCATCAAGTGCGTGCAGCAAAGCCGCGCCTCCATCCTTGCCCCCAAGGAGCATGCTGACGGCTTCCTCCCAGACAGGCTTGTGCTCACAGCTAGACGTGCCCAGAGCTGGCCCGGGGCATTAGGGAAGTAAGGTGCTAACTTGCCAGGTCGGTAGTTCAAACCTGCCAGCTGCTCCCCGGCAGGGAGAGGAGGAGACCGTGTGCCCCCATCAAGTGTGAGTATCAGAAACCCTGCCCAGGATTGTTCTGGGTTGGGCTTGACTCTATGGCCGTGCATTTGGGAGCAAGCTGAAAGGGGCTCAGGTTCGGGAAGCACATGGCTAAGTCCAGAAAGTTCCCCAGGACAGAGAGCACGTCCCAGAAACCCTCTGCCATCACCATCAGTGGCCTCAGGGCATCTCCCGGTCCTGTGGGCACCCTTAGCCCGAATTGTAGCGCTTTGAGGAGTCCCCCCTCCCCTTCGCTTCTGTCCTTTTGCCTCTTCCAAATCTCCTGTGGGGTGGCTACTTTGATAAGCAGCTTCCTTGTCCATTTTAAGGCATGACCCTCCCAGCAGGACCATGGACTGACCATGACCAGTCCCCTCAGGGGACACAAACTGCTTGATTCACATAGTAACCTGGCCAGTCCCTCCCTGCAAGGTGTGTCGCGGGACAGGCTGGAGCCCAGGGCTCCATCTGTCCATCAGGCCGTTTACCGCTCACGCAGGAAGATTCGGTCCAGTGGGACCAAAATAGCACACCCTATCCCTCCCTCCCTGTCTCCCACGCCATAAACAATGAGGACTCTTCAGACGTGACCCTCAGGGTCAGGGGAATCTCTCAAGTGTCTCCCAAACACACGGCCAAAATCGATCCTGGGGTCTCGTGCTGTCTAATTGCTCTCTGCTCCGCAACCCTCTCGGCCAGAGCAGAGCTAGTCCAAAGTGTTTTTGAGACTGCCGGTCTCCATGGGGCAGCCTGCGCCTCTCTCCTAAGCAACCCAGAGCTTAACTCGCCAGTCTGGTGGCGAGCAGTCCAGCACCTGACCCGCAGTGCCACCAGGGCGCTAGAGGGACTCGTCATGGCGCGCACCCTCGCTGGGCAAAGTGCAGGGACCTGGGCTGGTGCCGAGGGGCTGGGGTAGGCTGGGTGGCCGTGACCAGGTCTGGTATCCGCACGGCACCGACCGGGCCTGACCCCTTACTTTCAGTGTCTCCCCGCAACTGCCCGGCCGGCATGGCGAGCGGCAGGCTTGGGCCCGACTTCCCGGGGACCCACTTCCTGGGGGACCTCCTGCAGCTGTCCTTTGCCTCGTCCCAGCGGGCTCTCCTGGGGGACAACTGGCTGGAGTTTGTGGTGCGTGTGTACTGGCTGAAGGCTCGCTTCCTGGCTCTGCAGGTTGGTCCGCGCCTGGGTGAGGAGGGCCCTGGTGGTGCAGAGGGTTGGCCCCAGGGGCAGCTGCCTGGGGAGAGGGAGGGAAGGAGTCTGAGAGGAAGCCCAGAAGCAGGGGTCCTCAAACTAGGGCTCGCGGGCCATGTGCGGCCCGCTGAGGGCATGTATCCGGCCTGCCCGGTGTTTTTGCTGCCACTGCTGCCCTGCTTAGCAGCCGACTCATCCCGAGGCCACAGTGAATTTTTTCCTAGTTAGTCTTTATTTAACTATAGTCCGGCCCGCCAACGTCTGAGGGACAGTGAACTGGCCCCCTGTTTAAAATGTTTGAGGACCCTGGGTAGGGGTTGGATTGTGAGGCATGGGGATCTGGGTATGTGTGAGTCGGGGCACTTGGGGAATGATTGTTGTGGGGGTATGTGGAGGTGGGTTGGGATATTCTGTGGATTGGTGGGCGTGTGTGTGTCTGAGGGCTGGAGCTGTTGAGCTGTACATTCTCTGTATGTGTGGGAGCAGCAGCAGGGGGGCAGCACTCGCCTGGGTGCTGGGTTTGGTGTGAGGGGGTGGGGGTGGGGATGGGATTTCAGAATCTGAGCATCCCAAACTGGGCACCAAACTCCCTGACCCCACTACCCCAGACTCCATCTGAGGCATAGCGACCCG
The DNA here is from genome assembly GCA_004026705.1 of Nesogale talazaci. NCBI lineage: Eukaryota > Metazoa > Chordata > Mammalia > Afrosoricida > Tenrecidae > Nesogale > Nesogale talazaci. Next base: position 25,022 of record PVJH01021693.1, read on the forward strand.
AGGGCTGAGGACCCCTGAGGATTTCCCAGGTGGTCAGTTTGGGCAGGAGCGGATGGCCTCCTCTTGCTCCTGCAGAGAGGCGAGTGGGTTCACACTGCCAACCCGGCGGTTATCAGCTTGGTGCCCAACCCACCTCGCCAGGAGGGTACCTTAAACAGCACAGATCGTCGTAAAGCACGTAAAGACGCGGTCTCCTGGCATCGCCACCTCTGATAGGGCAGAGGCAGGGATTTCCAGAAGGCTCTGAGTTCTCCACACCTGGAGGTCTGGGACCCTTGGGTCACATGAGCTCTGCTTGCCAGGCCCCTTCCTCAGTGGGAAAGCGGACTCGTGGGTCAAGGAGAGGCCTCTGCTTGCAGTCATTCCGGGGACTCAGCCAACCCCCAGGGACTTTCTTGGGCAGGAGAGTAGCCTTGGGGGCCACCATCCCGTGGGGCCCCTGGTCAGTTCCTGACCACCGGCTCTCCTGGCCAGGGGGACATGGAGCAGGCTCTGGAGAACTACGACATCTGCACCGAGGTGCTGCAGAGCTCGGCCAGCCTCCAGGCTGCAGGGGACGCGCAGTGCCGGGACCTGGTCATCCGCCTGCCCAACCTGCACAACGACCCGGTCGTCTCCTTGGAGGAGGTAGGTGCTCCATCTCTGCGCCCCGGGTCTGCTGCCCTGTGCCACCAGTAGGCTTGTGGCGTGGCCCCTGCTGAGCGGTGGCCGGACGCTGGCCCGTATCTCCGCCTTTCTCCACCCCAGGAGCCGTTTCTGCTCTTCAGTGTGTTTCTTAGATGGGCTTGTACTCTTGTGGGCAGATGTAGGGAGAGCCCCATGTCTGTCCCCGTGACCTCTCTCAGATCGATAAGAACCTGAAGTCTCTGGAGCGGTGCCAATCCCTGGAGGAGATCCAGCGGCTCTATGAGGCCGGGGACCACAAGGCCGTGGTGCGCCTGCTGCGCCCCACCCTGTGCACCGGCGGCGGCGGCGGCTTCGACCGGGCCAAGCACCTGGACTTCATGACGTCCATCCCCGAGAGGCCAGCCCAGCTGCTGCTGTTGCAGGTGTGTGTGCCCGGGGCTGGCTGGTTTACACATTGGCCCGTGGCAGGCACGGGGACAGCCTTGGGTTCTGGCCTAGACCAGAGAATGGCAAGTGAGACCCATTCGCTCAGCAGCAGGCGGAGGCAGCCAGAGCGCTGGCACTCAGGGGAGACACCCACCCTCCTCACACACCTGGCTCTGACCCTCTGGGGAGGCCAGTCGGGGGACATCATCCACCCATGTACCTGGTCATTCATCTTCCGCCTGTCTGTCAATCCATCTGTTCATCGGGCATTTATTCCCCCACCTCTCCAGCTAGTCACTCTTTTTTTTTTGGTGGGGGGCAGGCATCACTGCTCTCCGGTGGTGGGAGTAGAAAGCCCAGCCCCACTGCTGGAATTGAACCTCCAGTGGGGCGCAGTCCCATGCACAACCACTGCGCCCCTGGGGCTCAGCCCTCCAGCTATTCACTCTTAAAGACGTCCCTGGCCTTGGGGGCCTTGCTCTGTGAACTGGCCACCCTGACCCCTAGAGCACCCTGAGACCTCCCTTTGTCTAGCCCAGCACGGTGCCTACCTGGCCCCTCCTATGCACCCAGGCCCTTTGTGCTCCGCCAGTCTCATGATTCTAGTGGCTGCTGGAGGTGCCTGAGCCCCACGCCCAAAGCCGGCATCTGGGCTGCCGGGAGGCCGCACCCCCGGCGGGGCCCCTAGCACAGGCGGGCGCCGCCTCACTCGGCTTCCCCTTGGTGCAGGACTCCCTGCTCCGCCTGCAGGACCGAAAGCAGTGCTTTGAGTGCTCCGACGTGGCCCTGCACGAGGCCGTCCAGCAGATGGTCAATGCCGGCGACACCGCTGCCAAGGAGGAGTGGGTGGCCACCGTTACCCAGCTGCTACTGGGCATGGAGCAGGCGCTCTCAATGGACAGCAGCAGCAGCATCCTGAAGGAGGCCTCCTCCTCGGCTTCCCCCTCGGGCCTGGCCAGGCTCACCAACAACCTCATCCAGGTGACTCCATGCATCCTCCTCTCTCTCTCTCTCTCTCACTCTCTCTCTGATCCGCTCTCTCCCTAAACTCACTCCTCGGAACCAGCATTACAAAGAATATCGCCCCTGAGTGGGCTCGCAGCCAGGCCCGTGGTTGCTTTTAAGTATTGACACCCCGGGCACAGGCTGGCCCTGCTCTGAGGACTGAGACCCCTTGAGATGGCCAGTTCCTTCTCAGAGGGGCTGCAGAAAGTTGAGCTGCCACCCCTGGTCGGTTAGCAGCTGTGTCATTCGGTTAGTAGCCATGTGTCCTCTGAGCCCTTTTACAAGTCCCGCACCCAAACCTAGGCACAGCGTGAGCCGACCGCGCCGCTCGGCCACCCGTGAGTCACTGGAGGAGCCTCAACTTTTTCCCAAGGAGCGGCGAGCAGGCTCGATCCGCCGCCCACCTTGCTGTCAGCCGCCCACACCCAGTCCAGTGCCCGACCAGGGCTTCTTTTCACAGGGTAGAGTGGGGGCTGACAGCACATGCAGTAGGGGGGGACGTGACACTGCCCCAGAGCGCCAGGTGCCCCGTCCAGCGTGGCAGGCAGCAGACCCCCCGCTCACATGCCGCGCCCTCCCCGCCGCAGGTCATTGACTGCAGCATGGCCGTGCAGGAGGAGCCCAAGGAGCCCCACGTGTCCTCCGTGCTGCCCTGGGTCCTCCTGCACCGCATCATCTGGCAGGAAGAAGACACCTTCCGCTCCCTGTGCCAGCAGCAGCAGCAGCAGCTCCAGAACCCACTGGATGAAGGTACCAGAACAAAGGGGGTGGCGGTGGGTGGGGGCCTGGCCTGAGGTTTGTCAAAAGCGATGGGGGTGATGGGTGCCAGCTGTAGGACCGGCTTCCGCCTGCAGGAGCCCCCTCTGGTGGGGGAGGCATGGGTGGGTTCCGTGGCTGGTGTAGGTGGTACCCAGAGGGATGAGCACACTGCAGGCTGCACACCGGGGGCCGACATAGAGCTTCCCTGCCCATCACGGCAACCCTGGAGGCAGGGCGGCCGCCTGGCCCCAGAGCCCTCCCACCCACCCTCCTGGCATGTGCAGGAGCATGGCAAGTGAACGCACATCAGAGCCCAGCTCCCCCAGCCGCCCTGCCCTGCCCTGCCCTGCCGCAGGAAGGGGCCAAAGGCAAGAGGGAATAGAGCCTGCCCCCAGGCCAGACCAGGTGAGCTCAGCGTGGTCGGAATCATGGACTGCAGCACAGGCAGAACTGCCTTGACTCGCACCAGGGACCTCTCCACTCGTCGTTCAGATTCGAAGGTGAGGGGATCAGCAGAAAGTGGTGTGCGGGGAAGCTGTGGATGTGGCCGCATGCTTGGACCCCACCTCGTCATTACGGACCATCTGAAGCCGCACGCCAAGTGAACGGGCCTGAAGAGGAGCTGAGCAAAGGATAAGCCCAGCGGGGACAAGACCCACCCATTGACCTTAGCACCTAGGAGCACACGTAATTTAGTCACAGGAAGGGGACCCCCAAAATCTGAATTTTTTTTTCAAAGCTACATATTTTTTAACGAAACAATCTCATCACCTGCAGAGTACTCTGCATTGCACCCAATAGATCTGTCAATTCTGCGATTCCATACTTGGAAACATTTTTCTTTCTTTTTTTTTTTTATCTTGGAAACATTTTTTGAACTCATCTGTTTGGATGGCTGATGGCACCTCCCTCATTTTTTCCTTCGCCTCTTCTATGTCGTCGTCGTCAAATCTCTGTCCTTGCATGTCTCCGCATTTGTGGGAACAAAGTTAACATGGAGCGAGATTATATGAGTCAGGCACATGGGGCAAGAGAGGCAGTCTGGTTTTTTTTGCCCAAGACTAGCACACTGAGACGGCTGTGTGGGCGGGTGCATGGTCGTGGTGGCAAAACCAGTCCCCCGTCTGCCACAGACCAGGCTGTTTTTGTTGCGCGCGGTGGCAGTGTCTTTTCAGAACCTCGAAATAGAAAGCTCGGTTAGCAAAGAACTCCAAGTGCACGAGTCAGCGTTTTCACCTGTTTGGGAAGTTGATGAGTGCTCAGTCTGAGCTTTGTCATCAACAGACTCTTCTCCTTTTTTGAAACAAGGAAACTACCCCTACTCTTGAGTTTTTCCCACAGTGCTGTCCATACAAGCTGTGCTCAACATCACAACAGTTTCCGCAGCATTTTTCTGAAGAAGAGACAAAATTTCACAGCTGCACACTGTTCTCTTAAGTCGACCTTCACAAAAACGCGGCTCACGGGAAAATGCTTACATGGAAAAGATCACTGTGATCACAAAGAACCTCCCGAGGCAATGCCACTGCATGCACTAACTCAGAGCGAGTTACCGATGCTTGTCTTGCCCGGGGGGCCGGGGGGGGGGTGCAGGGAGTGCATATTCTGAGAAAGCGCTGCTCCACCCAGCACAACTGCAGTGTTTTTTGCAGGGGCTGGGCAGATGAAAGAGAACATACAAATTCTAAGACACTGCGGAGACAGACCAAAAAACAGTTAAATAAGGGTAGCACCTTCCCACGTATCCCAAGTCTGTTTCCGACTTGGGAGGCTTCACAACAAAAAGACAACCCGATGCTGAAAAGACCTGGCAGAGGTGGTCACTCAGCCTGCGTTGCTGTCCATCCCCAGGGATGTCGGAGACCGCCATGCTGCCCTCATCCCTGATGCTGCTGAACACGGCCCACGAGTGCCTGGGCAGGCGGGCGTGGTGCTGCAACTCGGACGGGGCCCTGCTGCGCTTCTACGTGAGTGCGCCGCCCCGCACCTGGCCCCTCCCACCGCTCTGCCCGCCGGGATTGGGCTCACCAGCCAGCTCCACCCACGAAGGGGGGTGTGTGTGGTGGTGGGGGGGGGGGGCCCGGACCTGGCCCCTCCCACCGCTCTGCCCGCCGGGATTGGGCTCACCAGCCAGCTGCACCCACGAAGGGGGGTGTGTGTGGTGGGGTGGGGGGGTGCTGCAATGCCCACCCTGGTGACAGGCTGAGCTCCATGCAAGGTGTGGTAGGTTCTTGCTGGCCTGCCCCTGCCGGCCCTCCTTCCCCCAGACTTCATGTGTGCCTTAGTGCGGGTCTGTGGCTCAGTGTAGCTTCCTGGGCTTGTGGAGAAGTTTTTTTGAATATAAGACGGGGTCTGCTACTTTCTCTAGTCTTTTTTTTTTTAACCATTTTATTGGGGTCTCTTACAGCTCCTTTTTTTTTTTTGGGGGGGGGGGGCAATCACTGCCCTGGTGGCAGTAGGAATCCCAGCCTTGCTCCTGGAGATCTGCTGCTGGATTTGAACCACCAACCTTGTGGGCCGCAGTCCTGCACACCACCACTACGCTCCCAGGGCTCAGCCTCTTACAGCTGTTATAATCCATTGTGTCCATCCATTGTGTCAAGCACATCTGTGTACTCGTTGCCATCATTTTCAAAACATTTTCTTTCTACTGCAGCCCTTGATAGCCACTCATGTTCCCCCTCCTCCACCCTTCCTGCATCATGAACCCTGATAATGTATTTCAAAAAAAAATTTTTTTTTTTCATGTTTTTACACCAACAGCTGTCTCCCTTCACCCACATTTTTGTCTGGAGACGGGATCCTTTGAATATATGTGTGTGTGTGTGTGTGTGTGTGTAGGGGAGGGGAGTTCAGAATAGAAAGACGATGAGATGTCCCCTGCAGCATGGTGACACGCCTCATGTACATAGGGCCCTGCTCAGTGCTGCGTGTCCCGAAGTTGAGGGTGTGACCTCTGTCACACTGCATCTCTGGGCCTGCTGCTGAATAGGCCTCTGTCCTGTTTTTCTACAATCCCAGGGCTGCTGGAAGGGACTGTGCACTTGCTCACGGCTCGGGGTGGGCAGCATCTGGGCCTCGCCCCTGTAGCTCCAATGTGACCGCTGTGTGGCCCTTGCTCACAGTCGGGCCCAGGGCACTTGCCGGGCGAACCTGGCTGGGAGCTCACCTGAGCTCTGTGAGGACGGGTGCTGGGCCAAGCCTCACTCCACAGACAGCGGGGAGTTGTGGTGGGGGACTGGGTAGTGGAGCTTAGCTCACCCACCCCCACCCCCACCCCCCTCTGCCTCCTGTGGCCCATCCCCTTCCTGCTCCAGGTGGGGTGGGCTCTATTGGACACCACCCCCACCTCTCTTTGGAAGCACCCTCCCCACCCCGCCCCCCTCCTCAGGCCTGGCCTCTGCCCACCAGGTGAGGGTTCTCCAGAAGGAGCTCGCGGCGTCCACCTCGGAGGACACGCACCCCTACAAGGAGGAGCTGGAGACGGCCGTGGAGCAGTGCTTCTACTGCCTGTACAGCTTCCCCAGCAAGAAGGGCAAGGCCCGCTACCTGGAGGAGCACTCCGCCCAGCAGGTGGGGCACAGCCCGTGCGCTGCACTCAACGCCGGGCCCACGCCTCTGGCCTCCCTGGGGGCCTCGGCACCCGGAGTCTCGCTCCACGACCCCGGCGGGGGGCCATCGGCATGGGGGTGAGGGCTTTACCTGCAAAAATCAAGCCAGTCGGTGAGCAGTACCACTGGGAGGTGACAGTCCCGGTGGGAGCCCACCATGGGGCTAGGTGGGGAGCACTGGCCCCAGGGCAGAGGGCAGAGCCAGGGAGGAAGGAGGAGTGGAATCGGGAAACGGGGAGAGAGAAGGAACAGCAGTGATGGACAGACGGACGGATGGGAAACTGACCCATTCTCCATGGAAAGCTCAAAGAACAAGCGGGGTGGATGGACGAAGCCGTGCGTCCTATCCGGTGGTTCTTGGTCAGAAGGCAGCTCAGTGCTGGTTCTGTTTGCCCCAAGCTGCATGATACAAATAACCTTTTTCCTAATTTAAGAGATCAAATGTTTTTTCCGACATCTTTTGGTGTTTGGGGTTCTTAAGGCAGGTCTGGGGTGTTGGGGTCCCCTGGTAGAGCCCTCACCCCCTTGTGGGAGAGCCTTGTTGGACCTCCAGCCACAGCCTTTCATGTGCAGACCTCTCCCCACCTCCCCCAGCACCCCCACTTTCCCCACCCAGAAGCAGCATGCCGGGGAGGGTGTTGGGTGGGTAACTGCTGCATTTTAAGATGAAGGAAGCAAGGCAGAAAGGCCTGGTGGTCTCCTTTAAGAAGTCAGCTGTGCTGTGGAGTGGGCGCCCGCAGCACCAGTGGTGTTGGGCGCATTGTTCTCTGGTGGCTGCCCATCGGTGAGCCAGCTTTCCGGATGCCGTCCCTCAAACACCTGCTCCGTGAGGAGGTGGGGAGGTGGTGTGGGCGCCGGCCCTGGAGGCGTGATGAAGCCACGGCCGTGCTGGTCTCTGTGGTGACCGTGCTCCCGGCAGGTGGATCTGATCTGGGAGGACGCCCAGTTCATGTTCGAGTACTTCAAGCCCAAGACGCTGCCGGAGTTTGACAGCTACAAGACCAGCACGGTGTCTGCCGACCTGGCCAACCTGCTGAAGCGCATCGCTGGCATCGTGCCCCGCTCCCGGAGGCCGGCGCTGAGCCTGCACCGGGTGTCCGCCTACATCGAGGGCACCCTGGCCGAGGTGGGCTCCCGGCAGTGCGGGCAGCGGGCCCCTGCCACACCCGCCGCGCCGCTGATGCCCCGCATTGTCGTTCTCCCCCCACGCCAGGCGCCCTGCCTCCCCGAGGGGGCGGACCCCTCCCCGGAGGTGGTGAACGAACTCTACTACCTGCTGGCTGACTACCACTTCAAGAACAAGGAGCAGTCCAAGGCCATCAAGTTCTACATGCTGGACATCTGCATCTGCCCAGACAGGTCCGGCCGGGGTGCCGGGGGCTGCGGGGGGCAAGCCAGCAGGAGCGTCCATCCCCCTGCCCTCAGAGGTGGGCTGCTAGCTTGGGTAGCTCAGCAGTGGAGACCCTAGAGAACCGGGCGACGGTCGGACGGGGCCGCCAGAACTGCGTCTCTCCGGTCGCGGGCTTGCCTTCGGTCCGTCTCTGCCCCGTGAAGGCCTGAATGTAGGGGTCCTGAAAGGGGCTCTCTATAGAATGGGTGTAAGTCTGGGATCTTTTCCAAACGGGAGGGCCAACCAGGTGAGGTCTCCACCAGATGTAGAGAGAGCACGGACTCTGCAGAAGGCGCTGGGTCAAAGGAGGTGTGAAGCGTCATGCTGGTGGGACTGGGAGGTAGGGGCCTCCATCGGGAAGGAAAGCAGGAGGGAGTCAGGCCCAAGTGTGTCATGTGGGATGCTGTGGGCCCTGCCGCCAGCTCCAAGGTGCTCCGAGAGGGGGTCTTGAGGGTGTGAGGTGCCAGGCAGCCTCACGCCGTCACACCGACGCTCCTGGGCACCACGCAGCGCTGTATATTGCACTGCAGTCAGAAAGAAGGCCCAAGGCAGGGCTCACAGCCAGCCAGTGGCTGTCCGGGCCACACCCTTGGTCCACGCCAGCCCTCAGGAAGCTCCCTCTGTCTCCTGTAGGTTCGACTCCTGGGCCGGCATGGCCCTAGCGCGGGCCAGTCGCATCCAGGACAAGCTCAACTCCAACGAGCTGAAGAGTGACGGGCCCATCTGGAAGCACGCCACCCCGGTGCTCAACTGCTTCCGCCGAGCGCTGGAGATCGACAGCTCCAACCTGTCCCTGTGGATCGAGTACGGCACCATGTCCTACGCCCTGCACTCCTTCGCTTCGCGCCAGCTGAAACAGTGGAGGGCCGAGCTGCCCCCCGAGGTCGTGCAGCAGGTGAGCGGCTGGCAGGGCACGGGCACGGGCGCGGCTCCCCTCTGCGTGCTATGTATAGGCTGGCAGAGGCATGTCCAAGTACCCACTCTGCCCGGCAGCGGGGGCAGACCGCACCGCAGCTTCCGTGGCAGGCCAGCTGAGAAGTGCAGGGAGCCTGCTCCCCCTGCAAGCGGGGAGAGACCCCGTCATGCTCTCCACAGAGGGTGGAGTGTTGGCAGTGTGTGCCCCAGAGAGTGCTCAGCAGGGCACAGGGCGTGAGGGGTGGGGGCGGTGTACGGCTGTGGCGAGCAGGGAGCCCTGGCACCTGGAGGGGGCCTGCAGACGCAGGTGGACATATTGGGGTCACGCTCCCTCAGATGAGCTCTTCAGCAGATGTCTGTGCCCAGGGACCAGTGGGAGGCTGCCCACACTCCCAGGCTTGTGGGCTGGATTAATAGGCCTGAGGGCAGGCACTCCGGCCCCCTTGCTCTGCCCCTCGGACTGCACTCATCTCTGGGTGGCCTCTGGGGGTCACAGACCCAGGCTCGGCCCCTTGGACCGCCCTGGTCTCTGTCAGGCCTGGGGCCCTTCAAAGAAGGGCACACGCCCCCAGGCCTGGGAGTCTTCTCAGGTGAATATCTCAATATTGAGAAGGCCCACCCCTGCTCCCAGAGGGCTCACGTTTCCATGGCATCCGATGACGCAAAGGGGCTCCAGAGATGAGGCCAGGGCCGCCACTATGCTCTCACGGGGGCGACTGTTGAGGGTGTTGGCTCTGGAAAGGGTTCAGGTGGCGCGCACGCGCGGTGGCTATGGCGTGAATTAGCCAGCGGTGATGGATGGGTGCCTCCCTCTCATTAGGACGTGGAGAGGGTTGGCTCCTCCTTCAGCAGGAAGGATGGCGCTTGGTTGGTTTGGGGGCCTTAATTTTCCAACTTGCAATATTGAAGAGTCCTGTGGACACAGTAACTGACCGGTGCAGGAAGCATCAGAAGAAGACAGAAGGCACGTGGGTAGTCATGGCGCTGAGAAGGACTAGTCAGCCTTGCGTATGTTCGAGGGCCTGCGATAGTGCAGGAAGAATTCCAAGCTGCGCTGAAGGCATTTGCCAAAAAGCGAGGCTCCAGGAATTGGCGGACTACCGATTCCAGTGCTTCCAGAAACCAGGGACAGCTCCACGATGCTCACTCGTCCACACCAAGCAACTTGGAAGAGCGCTTCTTGGCCAACTGACCAGACCGCGTCTGTGCCCCTTCCAAAGAAAGGAAACCCAGCAGACTGTGGAAACGATCGGATAGTACCACGACTAATGCCGCACACAAGGGAGACTTTGCCGAGGATAATCCCAAGAGCTTCCGCCGTCTATCAGCAGGGACTCAAGGAGGACTCGGAAGAGGACCTGGCGTGAGGGAGAGGGTAGCTCCTGCGAGGCGGTGGGTGCCTGGAAGCGGAGGGTTCCCGCGAGACGTCTGCCCGCACTTCCTTGACCACACAGAGACATTGGATCGTGTGGCTGGCGAGGGACTCGAGGAGCGTGGGGATCCCGAAGACCTGCTCGAGTTCACGTGGAGCCTGTGCAGGGACCGAGCAGTGGTCCGTCCTGCAGCAAAGGGACACCGCGAGCATGTGCCGGGGCTGTCTGGCAGTGCAGAGGCTGCGAAGCTGGGCATTGTGGAGCAGAGGAAGGCTCAGGATTGGAAGCTGGCTCCTCACCAACCTGCCACGGGCTAAGCCCGGCCAGTACCCGGGCCTGGCTGGGTGCGCATCCCATGGAGGGCAGGGCGCTGTGAGTGTGCCTCACACTTCAGATGTGGTGGACGTTGGGAGGATGTCTGGGCCCATGGATGCCCCAAGCCCCTGGAGGCAGAGCTGGAGGGCCCCCACTCCCCCAAGTCCCAGGTCTTCCATGTCCTGGAGGGGGAGCTGTGAGGAGCCCCCACTCCTCCAAGCCTCCACTGACACGGTTCCCCCCCACACGCCTAGTCTGAGCTGCCAGTCAAGGCTGGGGCTGGGGGGAGGTGCACCGGGCAGAGCCCGCCTTCTCGGGCTCAGCAGGGCGCGTGGGGCCCGCACGCTGTTGCAGATGGAGGGGCGGCGTGACAGCATGCTGGAGACAGCCCGGCACTGCTTCGCGTCGGCGGCCGGCTGCGAGGGCAATGGCGACGAGGAGGAGTGGCTCATCCACTACATGCTGGGCAAGGTGGCCGAGAAGCAGCAGCAGCCGCCGGCCGTGTATCTGCTGCACTACCGGCAGGCCGGCCACCACCTGCACGAGGAGGCCGCCCGCTACCCCAAAAAGATCCACTACCACAACCCGCCCGAGCTGGCCATGGAGGCGCTGGAGGTGAGGCCGGGCAGGGGCGGTGAGGCCGGGGCCTGCCAGGCCACCGGAGGAAGGACACCGGACCTGGGTGTCCTCCTGCGGTGAGAGGGCTGGCTGCGGACTGCAGGGCCAGGAGGCGAGAGGGCTTCTCTGAGCAGGGCACTAGCTCACATGCACGCTGGGAACCTTGCAATGGTGTAGCAACAGGGAAGCACCCTGCCAGCGGTTGGGACACGGGGGCTCTTCCAGGGGAAGAGGGAGTTCAAGTTGCTCCAGGGCCTTTTTTGAGGCTCCCTCATAACAGCCCCAGCTCCCAGAGTGGGTCCCTGCTGACATGAAAATGCTGGACAAGGAGCCTGCCTGCTCTCAGCCCCTCTTTTGGCCACCCCATCCCCCACGGTCTGAACCCCTCAAATTGTTTTGCCCCACAGCACTGGCCCCCACAGCCCTCATGAGAGTGGCCCAGCTCCCAGGCCAGTGTGGCCACGGCCAGCGGGTACCTTTGAGGCCGCTGGTGTGCATGTGTGCCCTACTTTAAAAGTCACCTTCACCAGACATGCCAGGACGGATCAGAGTCCTGCTGCCTGCAGGGCTCCGGCTCACCCAGCTCACGGCTATTGAGTCGACGAGGAGTGCGGCCCCCGCGGGTGTCCGAGACAAACTCTTTACAAAAGCAGGAAGCCTCATTTTTCTCCCGTGGAGCAACTGGTGGTTTCAAACTGCTGACCTTGGGGTGTATAGTCACCAGGGCTCCTTCCATTCCTGCAGGCAGCCTGTCTCAGGCTCGCTGGGTCCAGTGAGAGCAGGGGGCTGTTGCCTTTAAGGCAGAGCGCTCACTCAGGGGACGCCCCGACTCAGAGACCACAGGGCGCAGCGAGAAGCTGAAATGAAGGGAGAGCCGTTGGTGAGGACCAGGCTGGGCTGGCAACCCCAAGGAACAGCTCCCCGCTTCCGCTTGCCCTCCCACATGGGCCAGGCCTGCCCACCTGCCAGCCCTTCCTTTTACTCCCCAATCTCAAACACTGTTCCAGAAGCACACTGCCTGAGGAGTACACACACACCCTGCCCCACAGAGGATGCCCATGTCGCCGTTCTGACCTGGTCTCAATGGAACAGCCAGAGCTCTCAGTCAGGGGAAGGGTGAGAGGTAGGGGGGACGTGGGTCCACCTGCCACCTTCAGAAGTGTGGGGGTGGGGCCCTCTCCCTGGGCTGGTACCATTGTTGCATAAAGGCAGCAGTGCCCTTTGACTGACCGCCATCCACGCCTAACCCCAGTGAGAACTTGGCTCCCCCAGGGAGAAATAGGAAGTGCCGCTCGGACGAGCATGCTCCTCCGAGGCTGCTCCCCAAGCGCCTCTGCGCCTCCTGCATCCAGAGCGCCAGCTGGGGGACAGAGGGCCAGAGTCTGAGAGTGTGGCTTCTCTTGAGAGCCCCTATGGAAGGAGGCTGGCCAGCCATGCAGGGCCCGGTGCACACCCCCAGCCCCCCACCCCCACCTGGTGCGCACTGGGCAATGACAGCCCGTGCCTGCCTGTAAGTGCTGTGGTATCCCTCGAGGTCAGGGGACAGACAGACCGCCTCCACTGACCCTGGGCTTTCCTGGCCCCATTTGTAAACCGAGGCATGCAGTGAGCGCTGATGGGAATGAAGCGGCTGCTTCTCCTGGCTCTACAAGTCATGGTCCCAGCAGGAGACAGGATGCCCCTGTAGGGAGGAGGGGCGGTGAGTGGAGCTGCAGAGCAGTCCCACTCTCATCCCCCGGTCACCCGGAAGCCTCCCTGTCCATGTCCAGCTGCGGCTGGCAGATGGGAGCCAAGCCAAAGCTGCGGACTATGGTGCTGACGCCTGGTGGGTTGCCTCCTAGGTGTACTTCCGGCTCCACGCGTCCATCCTGAAGCTCCTGGGCACGGCCGAGGCTGGCGTCGGGGCGGAAGTGCTGGTTGGCTTCATGAAGGAGGCTGCGGAAGGGCCCTTTGCCAGGGGCGAGGAGAAGAGCATGCCCCGAGCTTCCGAGAAGTGCGTGTGCCCAGGGCCCCATCCCCAGGGAGACGCCCCCCCCCCC
>PVJH01021694.1:0-38092 GCA_004026705.1 Nesogale talazaci
GCGGGGGCTGCAACTGTGCTGTCTGCTGCACCGAGTGATGGACTGTGGAGAGCCAGTCACAGCCTCCCAAGGCTATAGCTCCATCTTTCAAAGTCCTTGACTCAGAGGGGCCGGGGTTGGTTGAGAGCCCTTTATTCTTGGAACGAGTTATTAGTCAGCCTTAGTTTCTTCATCTACCCAAACCCCAAACCCTACAACTAAACCCAACTGCTGCAGAGTCCACTCTGACTCCCGGTAGCCCCACCACACAGGCTTTCTGAGACCATTCATCTTTATGAGAACAAAGAGCTTCATTTTTCTCCCTCAGAGGGACAGGTGGGTTTGAATCACCAACCTGAGGGCTAGCACTCCAATCAATGCTTAACCCTCTATGCCACCAGGACTCCTTCACTTCACAGTCATTGGGTCGATTCCCTTAGGGGACAGCGTAGAACTACGATTGTAAATCTTTACAGGCGCAGGCAGTCTTCTCTTTCTCCAGAGGAGCAACTGACAAGTTCTGACTGCCACCCTGGTAGCTAGCTGCCCAGTGCCCAGGACAGGATGCCAGCAGACCTCTGTTTTCCTCGTCGACAGAATGGGGAAAGTCATCCAAGTCCACGAGGACATAGCTGGCGTCACATATAGTAGGTTGCTGAGCACATGGCAAGTGCACAGCAATGATGGGTCACTGTTATGATTGTCGGACGGCGACTACCTGCATTGGGATCAGCCACTTCATTTTTTCCACAGTGAGCACCCTCTGCCTGAAGTTAAGGTGGGACTGCACAGGTACACACATTTAAACCAGGCAATTCCTAGCAGGCCCCACGTTAGATCCTGAACTCGGGTTATTTGCACCAACAGCAGTCCTGGATTCCACCGCCAGATTCTAATATTTGAATAAGTCCCCAGGAGACTCCCAGTCAAGTGTTCCTGATCCCAACCAGCTGCTGTGAAAAGATCCTAGTTCCAACCAATGCACCCATGTCCTAGAAGGGACACCTGAGACTCAGAGAGGGATGGGGGAGTGGGGCAACATGTTCTAGGTCACAAGGTCAGTGCCCCTCCATCCGTCTGCCCTGCCTTTGTCTCTTATGACCCACTTGAGTCACACCAAAAGAAGTTGTTGTCTGCTGTCGCTGGATTGATTCTGACCTGTGGCAGCCCATGTGTGCACATAAACCAGCCCCACCTGCACGCTGCTCAGAAGCAGAGGGCCAGGCTTATCTCTTGAGGCACTTTGGGTGAATGGAAACACCCACCTGGACTAGTAGGTTCAGTGCTTCACCCATGCAGGGACTTCAGGGTTTGCCCTGGTCCTCTTCTGACCATGAGCAGACACTTTCTTCCAGCACATCTGCCTCTCCTTGGAGAGGAACTGCTGACTGCCCAGAAACCCTTCTTCCTGCTCTCTGTGCAAATTGGGCCTGCTGGAGTTATTAGCAATGAATTCTTTTCTGTAGAAATCAGATTTTTAAACTCCCCTTAGCGTTTTGGGAAATCAATGGCAATACCTAAGCTGTTAATAAGGAGTCCTCTGAGAGGAGCCAGGTGACGCCACAAGGTGGGATTTGTGCTTCTGGAGCATTGGGGGTGGCAGGCGGCCAAGGGGTGGTGTGATGGATGCTGCCCGGTATTTCTGCCAACTTTGCTTATTTAAACCACTGCGGGTGGGCTGGTGGGTGAGTACAAAGCACCGAGGGAGGGTGGCTGCTGCTCCCTGTCTCACGACTGCTTCACAGAACACATGTGGGCAGGCAGTCTGGGGACGCAGCCCACAAGAGGTCACGTGGTGTGCTGAGGATGGGTCTGGGCCTCGGGTCAGCTGTTTGCCTAGCTTGGTCCATAGTGATTGCAATTTGGTTATTAATATTGTCACATTCTGTAAAAAGGACACCAACATATGTGACAGGGCTCTACAGAGTTAGTGGGAAAATTCCATTATCTTTTGATTTCCATTTTCCATCAACTTTGTAAAGTCCACTCACCATGAGCCAGGCCTACTCCACCCCCAACCCAAACAAACAGTCAAATAGTTATTGTTCTCATGTCACAGATATGTTAGCCTGGTCTTAATGGAATGCCCTTGCCTCGCCCCTTCTGTCACTCCTTGGCTGAGGTCGAGGGAGAACCTGTGTTCATTCTCTCTCCCACCAGATCCAGCCTTCTTCCCTCCTGGTGCTAACAGAGATGGTCATCGTAGACAAGACAACTTCATAGACAACTGAGGCATGTAAAAGGGAAGGGATCTGACTGGAGACTCAGCAGATGGCAGATGGCTGAGCGGGGGTTTCGAGCCCAGAGCCCATTTCCGTCACGCTGCTCCCTTCCCGGAGCGAGAGGGCCCAGGCTCACGTACCAGCAGGTTGACGGTGCAGCTCATGCGGTTGTCTTTGCTCTCGTCCGTCATCACACCCCGGTAATCCAGCAGCTTCTCCAGGAGCCCTTTGACGAGGGTCACAAAGTTCTCCACCGACTTGGCAATGCTCGGGTGCTGGGCGGCACACTCCATCAGGCTGTGGGAGAGGGAGGGCGGTGAGCTCAGGGCTGGCGAGCCCGAGCACCCTGAGAGGAGCAGTGAGGGGGACCCCAGGAATAAAGACTGGAGAATCGAAAGAGCAACAAATAACCCGTAAGCGTAGAGTCGATTCCAGCACACGGCGACCCCTTGGGCTGCGAAGCAGACTGTGCTCCGCCTGGTGTCTCTGATGATCTTTCAGAACTCACGAAGTCAAGTACTGCGTCATTTGTGCCAGCCATCAAAAAACCAACCCCACAGCAGCCCTGGTGGTGCTGACCGTGAGTGCCCAGGTTCAGTTCCTGGAGTCGATCATCTGTTCTATTCACTCATAGATATATATTACCGTACAGTATAGAAATGGTTTCCTTTATGCCATCAGACTGGGGAAAACTGAAAACAACACAAAAACTTTTTTTATGAGCCCCACCAGTGTCCAGTGTAGCAAGTGGGAATGAGAAATGGACAATCTGACATGGCCACGTTGGGTATGCCTTTTTTGATGAAAGTGTACACTTCACTTGTTCTTTGACCCCTATATTGAAGGAAGTTACTCTGTGGAAACCTTCCAAGATGCAGGTGGGTATTTAATTTATGATGAGGCTAACCACTAACGATCTTGTTTTAGAGGGTCACATCAACTTGATGGCAGTGAGGCTTTTTTTTGAGTAGTGAGCTAACTGGGATCATTATAAATATCCACTCATAGGGAAATAATCAAATAAACTAAGGGATATTCACAAAATGGGTTTCTCTGTAGCCATTGAAAGCCTGAGAGAGCACAAGGTTGTGATAGGAGACATTCCATGAACTACGTGAAGGGGTAAGAAAATCGAGCCTCAGGAAAATATTTTCTGTCATCTTACCAGCCCACGAGAGCGGATCAGGTTCAAACACCTTTCAAACCTTAACTAGTTGAATCCTCAGTCACCGTTTCATAAGAAAGGATTTGTGCAGAAAGAGAAGCCAGGGCAGAGGAAGGGAAAGTGACTCCTCTAAAATCGCATGGTCGGTCAACATCTGCTGCCCTGCTGCAGCCTCGTGTGCTCACCCCCCTGCCCCCCCAGCAGTGCAGGTGTGCAAGATCAGGTCTGCCTCACAGGTCTCTGCGTCTGGTATTTCCAGAAGGGAAAAGCCACAAACCCTTGATGCAGTTACGTCTGACAAGAGGCCTGGCTAGGGGTCGAGAGGAGCAAGATTCGATTTGAATACCAGTGTGTTATCAGAAAGTTGATTTTTCTTAAATCACACTCATGTATCCATTCCCTATCTTACCACAAGAATCAAAACATGCCATTTGAGGGCATGTCTCCATGGCTAGGCATGGTGGTCCTCCTGGTGTGGAGAGGACAGGTAAATGTACACATATAAAAGGAAGCCTATCCATCCTCAGGGGCCCGCAAGCCACATATAGAGAGTCAGGTGGATTAACATTTTGATTAATGAGGACTTCTTATGAATCGCTTATTCTGGGTCAGATGCAATACTGAACAGTTTTAGAAATTGTCATAGTCCTTGGGTAAGCAAAATTACACCCAGACGGAGGCTAAGGGCAGTGACCTTCCCAAGATCACTTGGGCAGTATGTGGGAAGGTGGTGTCTGTCTGTGGGAAGCCAGACAATCACTGTGGGATGTGGGAGTGCAATTTCCCCATAGGGAAGCACGGTGGTGTCTTCAAGCATCCAGCTAGGCTGACCTTATTCAGACTGCACGCTGTGCATCTGGCTACTCTCCCCATGATAGTGTGAGTCCCAAGAGCTTCTGAGAGAGTCCTGGTGAGCAAGGCCAGGACTTCAGAAGGTTATTCCCCTATAGAACCCTCGCCAGACTATGAGGAGGCTGCGCCACCCACTTGCCTGTCCTCGAACAAAACATGCTGTCTTCACGGAAGAGAAGGACATGCTCTGGGCTCTTCAGGAAGAGAGGCGAATGGGCCTGTGACGTAGACCCATCTCACTCAGCCACAATTGTGCAGTCCCCTCCAGTCTGCCTCCCACACTAGGGACAGTGTCCCAGAGCTGAGTTCCAGTCTTCACTGTATACTTTCTCACAGTCTTCCATGGGAAAGGCTGAGGGCAGACAGCTGGACCAGTGGCCCACACCCCTGCATGCTGGTTACAAGCCCCACAGCAATGTTTGCTAAGCCCACCCAGATCAAAGCCCTCACCATCTTTTCCAGCAGGGCTTAGGCAAGCAGCATTTTACATGACAAGCTCCCCTGGTCATGGTCATTTCAGCCTGCCTTCAACACTTAGTCAGTGTCTTTAGTCTAGTGATCCTCCAATTTTATGTGTATGAGGATCACCTGGCCATCATGTGAACAGATTCAAGTTCAGTAGGGCTGGATTGGAGCCTGAGATTCTGCATTTCGTCCAAGCTCCCAGGCATCCTCGATTCCACCTTGAATGGTAAAGGGTTGCAAGGTGTGATAATGAGGCTTCGTGCTAACTGGGGTGGACCAGGCTCTAACATGGTACGGCGAACTCCAAGAAGGGGCTCTTGTGTGAAGTGGCTGAGCAGGTGTCTGGCCACAGGCTTGATGTGCTCAAGAGATGTTTCCCTCAGGGTGAGGCCTCCTCTTGGAGGAGGCTGACAGTGTGCAGAAGCCAGCTCCCCTCCACAGCTGCCTCTGGGTCCTGCCTCTGGTTCGTCCACCTCCTGTGACATGGCCGGTCGAACCCAGGAGCCATCGGTGGACTGTTGGCCTTGCACTCATTCTGCTCAGCACCCAGCAGCCCTCGTTCTTCCTGCTTCATCTTTCTGCTTCCTGGTCTTCAGACCCTGCAGCTCCCGGAGTCAGAGAGGCCTTCAGCTGCTATTGGACCCCCAGAAGGGCTTGAACCAGAATGAAATGACTCACTTGGACACATGTGTGAGCCATTTCTTGGTATAAACCTCTTGCTATAGTCATACACGGAGCATACTAGTGGCATATGAGTGATATGTTGGGCGGCGATCTGCAAGGTCATCAGTTCGAAACCACCAGGTGCCCCTTGGGAGAAAGCTGAGGATTTCTACTCCAGTTAACAGTTGCCATTATGAAAATGCCCAGCGGCAGTTCTATCCTGCCCTAGAAGGTTGCTATGGGCCGGCATCAACCTGAGGGCAGCCAGTTTGGTTTGGGGTTTATACACATGCACATGCAAGCCTAGCTTGTTTTACTTCTTTGGAGAACCCAGCAGAACACAGAAGACTGACAACTTGACCTTTTTATCTGTCAATGTCTCATCCTGTGGAGGAATCTGTGTCGCCGTGATGCTAGCAATCATGCCACCAGGTTTCCGCATACTGGCAGGGTCCTGCAGGGTGAAAGAGTCTCAACAGAGCTTCTAGTCTAAGAGAGAGTAGGCAAAAAGGCCTGGCGAACTACTTCTGAACATCAGCCTGCGTCAAGGATATGCATCACGGCAGAGCACGGATTGATCCACTCTCTTTGTCCTGCCATCAAGGAGATCCAAGCGCTAGAGGGGGGCAGTGTGTCTGAGGAAGCCCAGGCCAGTAAGGCGAGGGGAAGCTTCAGCGATGGACTGTCACACAACTGCAATGGAGGCCTTCAACAAACTGCAGCGTTCCATTCTGTTGTACATGAGGCTGCAAACCTCTAACGTCAACTTGATGGCAGCAATGTCAGGGTTTCAAAACGTTTGTGGGAAAATGTAATTAAAAAATATATAATCTTTCCATAAATGAAGCCCTCATCTATCTATCCATCCATCTATCTATCTAGTTATCTATCTATCTATCTATTATCATCATCATCATCTGTCTATTCATCTAGAATCCATTCCCACATCTAACATCTCATTTGTTCGCTATGTGGTAAGAGGAGGAAAAGCTGCTCCTATGCTCCAGAATTGGTGAGTTTGATATAAAAAACTGGGGCAATCATCTTCCATCATCCCCCCTCCTCTTTTCTCCCTTTCCTTTCTTCTACTATCCATTGAGCCACATCTGCCCATCCACTCAACATATATCCTCATAGGCATCGGAGCCTTCAAACACATTAACACTCCAGCCTCTGGGAGCGTCAGTGCATTAGGGGAACCATCATTCACAGCATCTTATAGTAAGTGAGTCCTTCCCATACTCCAGATGCCATGGAAGCCCATTTCATTTACTAGTTTCATAATCAAACACAGCTTGTGGTCCACCTTAATAGAAACCCCACTGTACAGATGAGGCACAAGGCCCATAGGGCTAGGTTTTGATCTCAATACTTCCAAGGTCACACAGGTAGTCTTTGCCCTTGAGCAAGGCATGGTGAGTGGCAATGAGCACATGCTATGGGCCCATGCTCAATGTGAGGAGGGCAGGCAAAGACTCTGCCACGGATGGGCTGGAGGGAGCTCAGGTCTCCCTGGTACTGGTGGCTCAGAAGCCTGGGAGTGTCTTCAGACAACACCCTGTGCCAGTGCTGAAGGAACCCCATTGTGCTTTCTTCCTTCAGAGCTGTGCAATGAGTGCCTCTTTTATGGTAAGTTCTCCTCCAGGGACCGAGTGGGTTTGGTGGGATACAGGCCCCAGGATATAGTTTACTTGTCCCCTTCAGCCTTTGGGCCCCCTCACTACTTTGAGGAATATGCAGAAACAGGTGGATTCCAGAGGAGAAACAGGTAGGCCTCATTACTCCATTCAACTCGGAACTCACACTTGGTATCAATGGTGGCCTGCTGAGTGTGATCCCAGAGAAGACCTCTACGGGATGGGAGGGCCAGGCCACTCATGTCAGGGTGCACAGTTTGCACAATGCACCCGGGGCCTCCCAGGGATTGAAATCAGCTTCATGCCTTCCATCAGCCTTGCTTCCTGATGAAGCATGCCAGGAAGGGCAGCCCAGTTCAAGCACCATCTTTGACTAAACTGTGTGCCCACAGCACTGAACATAAAAAGATAAGCTCCAGGGTTCAAATAAGCACTTGGGTATTTATCTAGGAAAGGGTCCTGCTGATAACCTTTTCAGATGACCCAAGATGGGTCAGAACTGTGCTCAGCATGCCAAGTGACTTTTCTCTGAGAGAGGTCGTGCTTTTATCTCCATTATGTAGATAATGAAACTGAGACTCCCAAAGGGCAGAGGGAGGCACAGTGACTGAAACCCTAAGACCTGTTGCTGGGGTCCTGGCTCCCCAGGTTGGGTTTGATGAGTTTTGTAAACGTCATTCACAGCTCTCGGTCTGGAGAAAATATAATGAGCTGTCTTTAATTTCCTCACCCTGGAAGGCCTCCTTTTATAAATAATCTCTCAGGAAGGATTTGGAGGCCCTGCTGATAGTCTGAAGAGGGTCACTGAGCCCCAGCCGCTAAAGCCAAGGTTGGACAATGGCAGACCTGCCTCTGGCCTTGCTTCTGGTGAGTGCTGACCTTTTCCTTCTTAGGCCTTAGGGGCAAGTATTGACTAAAGCGAGATACCGTCATTTTCTGCACACCTTCAATCCCGATGTTCATCAGCAGTCTTGGTAAGCTGGTACTTCCTGAGGGCTGTGTACAGGGATGGGGTGAGTGCTGCTGTGATGGTGTCCCTAGGGTCAGCCTGGCTAGGCAGCCAGGGAAGGGATGTGAGAGTTAAATCAAGACCTTTAACTAATTCCTGTACATTCATTTTTGCCCTTGTTTTGTTCGAAAATAGACATCAGAAACACAAAATAGGCACCTGTCTGATGGTTGCTACATGTACAACCTGATGAGACTGACGGCATTGTGGAAACCCCCTCACTCTCATTTGCTGAGCTGTTCCTCCCTGGTGAACATAAACTCACTGCCTCTTAAGGCTCCCTTGTAATCTCTCGTTGCTGTTGTCAATTTGATCCCATGTAGATAGAGCTTCAAAGAGCATAATGCTCTCCTAAAACTGATATTCTTTACTGTTAAGCTAAACTAATGTTGGGTTTTAAGAAGACTTCAGAATTATTTTTGGCTTGGGGTAAAAAAAAAAAATCCCTCAAAGCAATACTTTCGGGGGCTCAAGCAGCCTTCGTGGCTCTAGAAAAAAATGGATTGCATACAGATCAGAAATTGTTTTCTGCATCCCCTGACACACTCGATAAAGATTCTTCTCTGGAATTTTTGATACCAAAGCTGTTATGGTAGCAGGTAGCATCCAGTTCTTCTCATCGCATGTCAAAGGAAGCCACTGCTCATGAAGGCAATTTTGGTCACACACTTCATTTCCTTCTTCCATTACCAACTCTCCTTCTTCCTCTATTGTAAAGGCCAATGCAGATCCATGATTGTGCTTTTGATGGCCACCGGTCAGCCTTTAAGATCCCAAGCACCACGCAGCAGAGCAGAAGGTAGATCAGAAGCACTAAATACGTGGTTGGCCAATTAACTGGCACGTCCCATGAAACCATGATCTGACACCTCCAAACCATGGAACCAAATGCCAGGGACTATGTGATCAAACATAAGCAGCAGCTTTAGTAGATACTCATTTTATTTTTTTAATTATCACCATAAATATATCTATTAAACATTTGTCAACTCAAATTTTGATCAGCGTACAATTTACTGAAAGCATTTACATTACTTGGTGTACAACTGAACCAGTAAGATTTTTCATTCACTATAAACCAATCAGTACCATATAAGCAGTGTTCTCTTCTCCTTTGCTCTTTTTTCTGTCTCTGAAGCTGATAACAAACTTTTATCTCTATATACACTCTATTCTGGTTTTCTTCTGTCAGATTTACTTATACTTTGGGGGTTGGCTTATTTCACCCAACATAATGTCTTCAAAGTCCATCCACATGAAGACTTCATTTGCTGTTATTGAAGGACGAAGTCCAAATTGCACGAAAACTTCAAGACTGGATGGGATACCAGCTGACATGTTTTAATAAATAAATGTCACTTTGCAACCAGCCACTGAACTATGCCAAGAAAATTTCAAGACAGCTACTTGGCCAGCTAACTGAAAGAGCTCCTTGTTCGTGTCCATTATAAAGAAAGGTAAAGCTTGTTGGTTGCTGTTGTTAAGTGCCATCAAGTCAGTTCCAACCCCTATCGACCCCACACACAACAGAACGAAATGCTGCCTGGTCCTGCACCATCTTCACAATTGTTCTTTATGCCTTGACCCATTGGTACAACCACTGCCTCCATCCATCTCATTGAGGGTCTTCTTCCTTTTCACTGCCCCTCTATTTTACCAAGCATGAGGTCATTCTCCAGGAAGAAGTCTCTCTTAACAACATGTCCAAAGTAGGTAAGAATAAGTCTCAAAAATCATTCCCTGTAAGGAGTACTCTAACCTTACTTCCAAGAGAGATTTGTTTGTCCTTTTGGCAGTTAGTAGTATGTTCATTACTCTTCTCCAGGCCTACAATTCAAACACATTGATTCTTCTTCAGTTTTCTTTACTCAACGTCCAACTTCCATGTGCTCCATTGAAACACATGGTGGTCATGACTGTTATCTGTCAAAGGCTAAAAAAGAATGTGTGGGAAATAACAGCAACAACCCATTCTACAACGGATGCACGATAAGAGTGCACATTTTGGAGACTATTCCCCTCTTCCCAATATTGCAAATTTTCTTATTGTCTGGCCCCATTCCATAACAAGACATGGGTACCCTATAGGGAGAGGGTAGGTTAGTTTCACATGAGGAATTACTGTGGTCTGTATGAGCCCTGGATTGCTTGCCAGTCAGGAGAGAACGATCCTGGCCCCAGGGCCATGACTGGGCACAGCACTTACATGGACTCCAGCAGCTCCACGTACTGCTCATCTCCTCGGCCCCCTTCTACCTCATGGTCCAGCTTGAGGATGATTTCATTTTCAAACTGCAAAAGAAAATGCAAACCACGAACAAGGACATCAGAAGGCCTGATGATAAAATCATCCAACTCATTACTTTCACCAGACTCTAGGGGAACTTCGACTGTATCCCAGGTTGCGTGCAAGAAACTGGGAATTTAAAGAGGAACATGATGCTATTGGTGTGTGTCTTTTAGAAGTGCTCAGAAAGTGGGGGGAGACCAAATGGGTGATATGGTGGACCAAGGGGGCTCTGTGCAAGAGAGGAATGAAGCAGGCTGGGAGAGAGGTGTCAGGGAGGCTTCCAGAGCTTATGCTCTTTGAGCTCCCTCTCACAGGCTCCCTCTTCTTTTTATTGGATGGTGAAAAGGGAAAAGAGACACAGAGACCCAGCACAGGCAAAAGCATGGAGTTATGTGGGAGAAAACTCCATCTTCAGGAAATACAGGCTGTCTTAGACAGCTATCATATCTGCCTCTTCAGAATTCCTACCTCTTTACCTTGGTGACTACAATCAAACACAGTCCATGGGGTTCAGATGGACTGACCATAACGCCCTAATGCCAGGCCTGGATTCGAATCAATGTGTTTCTTTTCCCAGCCCCGGGAATTAGTAGAGACTTGGTCTAAGCCAGTCCAACATCTGCAGGTGTCACAGCATACTGTGTTGGGCCAATGTGATGCACAGGCTGTTTCCAGGCAGAAGCCCATCAGCATCACAGAACCATGCAAGCTTCTGCTGACAGGGGGTGGGGACTGCACAGGAGGTGCACTGGCTGGAAATCAAACCCACATCTTCCCCATGGAGGCTCAGAATTCTGCCACTGACTCACCCTCGCCTCAGGTGGAAGCTTAGGTGATGAAAGGCAGAGAACAGATTCGCTCTCCCTCCTGGCACACAAGTCTTCTCACGATGCCGCTATTGCCCACTGTGTGTGCTCAGAGCCCAAGGAAGGGGGTCAACATTCATGCTGACACAGCTCACAGGAGAAAGAGGACCCTCCAGGTGGCCCCCCGCTGGGAAGACACACTGGGCAGACAGATAAGATTCAGAAACATGGTGTGGAAAGGCATCCCAGGTGGGGAGGTTGGGGCGGAGGTGGGAATGTGGAAAAACAGAGGGAACAGTTCACCCGGAGCTGAGACTCTAAGACATAAAGCAAATAAACATGAAGACAGAGAGTGTGCCCAGAGGCTGGACTGCTGTTTTATAAAGGCATCTGGCTCCTTTTTCTGGCATAGATGCCCTTTATCTATTTTGAGATACACAGGATCTCTGAGCGTGCAGATGCTTACCCAACAGTGCCCACAGAGCTCCTGGTGCCAAGCCCAAAACCAAACTCCAACCCCCCTGCCATGGCGTCAGTTCTGACTCTGAGCAGGCTTACAGGGCAGAGTACAACTGCCGCTGTGGGTCTCCAAGACCGTAACTCCTTATGGAAGTAGAAAGTAGAACTGCTGGCCTTGCGATTAGTAGAATATCGTATAATCCATTATACTACCAGGGCAGGGAACACAACGAAGCTGAGGAATGCCAAGGGTGTGCTCTGATAATAGCACGCCTGGTTTTAATACCTCCATCGGGCCCTTCGCTCTCTTGGGAAAAGCCTTTCTTAATTCTCAGTTTCATGACGGACTCTGAGATTGGCCAACTTCTCCCCAGCAGTGGCTTTTTGTGGGTGGTGGTTAGGGCTAGATAGTAGATCATATTGTGGCTCTGTGAGAGAGATGATCTTTATCACAACCACTCAGCACCAACCACTGTGGTAGAAGAAAAGCAGCCTAAGCCACTGTGCACATGGCGGGGCACGGATGTGTTCCAATGAAGCTTCACTGACCAGAAGAGGTGGTGGGCCAGCTGGGCTTGCAGGGCACAGTTTTGCTGACCCCTGACCAATTCAGTGGCATACCTGAAGCATCTATATCACAGGGTAGTTCTGGGGACTCGATGGGATTTCATGCAGAACGTACTAGGAGAGTGCATACGTTCACGCACTCGCTGGGCACGCTCATCTTCTTACTATTGTTGCTAATGTTACTGTTATTGCCGCTTAACATTACTGGAAAGCAGCTCTCGGGGAGAGAGCCAGCCTTTTATGCTTGTCAGAGTGCTTCACTGGGAGAGGTTGGCACGGTTCCTTCTCGGGATATGAACTTCATTTCTTTGGAGCAGGGAAGAAATGGATGGGATAAATAAGCACTTGTCTCCGGGTCACAAAAGAGCCCTCCAGAAGGAAATTATAGGGTGTGGAAATGTGCGCAGATGAGGCTGCAGTGTGTGAGCTCTCAGGGCAGGGCGGAGCTGGGGCAGGCAGTTCCCGGGTGAACCCTGGGCTGTGGCCCTGCCCCTGCCCTCCTGTGCCAGACATGGTTGCTCAGAAGTGGCCCTGAGCACAGGATGTGGCTTCAAATGGTCTTCGTTGGAGGCTGGCTTTGATTTTTATCCCCAGTGGCATGACCTTGGGCACGTTACTCAACCTTTCTTTTAAAATTAAATTGAAATGAACAGTGCTTCATTGTGGCAAATGAAAAATGTGTTCCACAAAACATGAGCCACTTCAGTCATTTTCTTGTGAACAATTCCGTGATCTTCTTTGCCCTCATCACATTGTACAATTTTCCCACTCTCCATTCCCATGTTCTTCCAAGGCTCTTACCCGGAGCTTCAAGGCCCCTAAGTATTACTTTCCCTTTCCCTCTCCCACTGTGTCAGTCTGGGTAGACTAGAGAAACAAATTCATAAACACTCATGTGTATAACAAAGAGCTTTACATACAAGAACAACTGTACATCAAGAACGCATTCCAACCCTGTCCAGTCTAAGGTCAAAAGTCTGATATTAGCCCATATGTCTCATACCGGTCTATAATGTCTTCTTCAGACTCAGGAAACACATGCAATGACACTGAATGCAAGACGATCACAAGTCAGTTGGGTAGAATGCCTTTGGATCCAGTGGTGTTGTAAACATCTCAGCCCTGGCAGGGATCTCCAAGTGGCTCCTTCAGCTTCAGAGATCTGGTTGTATCCAAGTGGCTTGTCCAGCTCAGGGCACTAAAGTAGCTCCATGTGGCTTCTCCTCAGGGATGTCTCGTAGGAAGTCAGCCTTGTCAGTAAAGAGTCTCCAAGGAAGTGAACTGAGAGAGTTAGTGTCTCCCACCTCCAAGAAGGAAGGACCACATTTCCCAGCATTCTCAGAAAAGGCTGTGCCACACAGAGGTCTCATTGGCTATCTCCAGATTGACATCCCTACACTCTTAATCCTCAAAGTGACACCAGATTAGGTGACTTCCACACCCACCGTTGGCAGGTCAATACAAAGAAATGTTGGTCTGTACACTTGCCTGTCCTCGCTATTCCATGCAAGTGAGATCCTACCATGTTTGTCTATGTCTGATGTTCCCTGCTCAGCAAAATGTTTCCACCTTGCCATCTTTGCATCACACATCCAGACTTTCAGTCTCTTGTCCCTGGGCATTTTCAATCACCTCCTAGGCGTGGGAAAACCAAGCAATGAGAAGGGAAGATGGTAGAAAATCAACGTTTTTGAATGACAGAGTTGGCGAAGTGTGTGGGAAGTGCCACAGACTGCCTGAAGAATAAACACATTTGTGTCTGAAGAAGTTCATCCATGCTTGGTAAAGTAGATGATGTAGCACAAACTGGGAAGGCCCTGGTCCAGGTGAGCTGGCCCTGTAGCTGGAACCACGAGGAGAGGGCAGCTTCGGATGTGCAACGGTTCTCTCTGGGAAAGGCAGACTTGCTATGAGTTGGAGTCAAACTGGCAGCGATTACCAACAATGTGACTATCACTCCATTTTAGATGTGTGCCACCTTTCTTGTCTATGCCTTCCTCTGTCAATCAACAGGGGCGTTGTCACTGCCTCATGGCTATTATGATTAGCGCTGCAATAAAGACTGGCATGCCAGTCCCTGAATGCCCTGGAGGCTCAGCTTGCTCCTCGTTCAGATGGGATGGCCAGTGGTGCCTGATTCATTGCACAGCTGTGGACGTAGGTGGGGAGACACCTGGACAAAGCATAGTGTAGTCTTGTCCATTGTCACCATCATCTCATTTAATCTTCACTGTAGCCAGTGAGCTTGGTCTTAAAGCTCACGTTACAAAGGAGGAAAGAGAAGCTAAGTAGCACCTTTGCCTGTGGTTTTAACTGATGAATGAACTTCAGCTACTGCAGGCAAGCGGGTCCGATATAAGAAACCACCCCCCAACTCTGTCATCTGCTGCGCCACTGTGGTAGTCTTGCCCCCAACCTTATCACGAGGTACAACTTAGGGCGTTGTTTTAATCCTTCCCTTGAAAGCCTCCTTCATTGCTAATGACATGACTGTGTTGCATCATGGACGTCTTGATATCTCACCTCACCCTAGGAGGAGGCTATCTATGGAGAAGTTTCTATAGGTTAAAGGAGTCCAGAGAGTGCCTCCATGACTAACTGAAGAAGGGTGATGAGAACCCCCCAGCTACTCCAGGGGAGAAAAGACCTAGGGATCCATTCACATGATGATTGCAGCCTAGAAAAGCCTGTGGGCAGCTCTACTCAGGATAACAGGTTTGCTTTGCACAGGACTTGACTCAACAGCACACAACAGCATCCAGAGGTGAGAACCCTGGGTGATGCGAGCTTGACGATTAACCTCAAGAGGAGTTCTGATGATGTAGTGTTTATGAGTTGTGCTGCTCACTGCAGGATCAGCCTTTTGAAACCACTAGTAGCTCCACAGATGATAGATGGGCCTTTCTACTCCCATAACAGGTTACAGTCTATAGAGTCCCTATGAGTCAGCGTTGGGAGTCAGTAGTGAGCCTGATGTGGGACTAAGGTTTGGTGGTTGAATCTACCCAGCCATATTAGAGCAGAAAGGCCTTGTTGTGATGACAGCCAAGAAAAGCCTGTGGAATGGTTCTAGCTAATTAACACATGAGGTAACCATGATTGGATTCATCTCTATGACAGCTAGTTTGATTGTGAGACACAGGTTATGCTTGCAGAAGTCTGGTGCAATAGACTCCCTTACAAACATCTTAAATAGGTTCAATAAGCAGGAAGTGGTTGAACTCCAGGAGCCATTCATTCAAAAATGTGCTTCTCTCCTTTTGGCCCAATGGACCCCACCTTGGGACTGTGCCTTCGCACTACTGTGTCTGCTGCCTCTTCTTTGGACCATGTTGGCTATTTTCATCATCCTGTTTCCAGAGAATGTTTGCTGGTTCCTGAGAGGAGCCCAGGCCCTTCCTGCTGAGGTGTAAATTTAGGGAACAAGCTTCTTCAAAGGCACCATGTGGACTTCGACATGGGAAGATGCGGTGCAACAGGTTGGATGTCATAGAGATCATGGTATCCCACTGCCACTGGCTGTTGATATCCTTTGTTCGTGGGATACTAGTTGTCCTGAGATGTGGAAGCCAGAGCAGGGAGGACACTGGAGAAGGTCATGCCAGGGGAGAAGAAGGGAGGGCTTTGGGAGTCCGAGCAGCCTTCTCTTTCCTCTGACTTCTCTCATCTAGCTGTTCCAATGCATCTGGCAAAGGCTTTGAGTTTAGAAGCCATCAAGGATATTCTAATACCCATTTGGTAGCGGAATAAACTGAGGGTCAAAGAAGTTAAGTAATTTGTACTAAGGCATTCAGCCTACAAACTGAAGAGAAACACAAACTTGTTGCCATGGAATTAACGCTGATTCGCAGCAGCCCTGGAGAACAGGATAGAACTGCCTGTGTCAGTCTGGGTAAACTAGAGAAACAAATTCATAGACATGCATGTAGATATAAGGGTACAGTTTATATACAAGAGGAATAGGACATTAAGAAAACATCACAATCCACTCGAGTTCAATGTCATAAGTCCTATATTAGCCCATATGCCCCATACCAGTCTATAACATCTCCTTCCAAGTTACGAAGTCACAGGCCAGTGGGTGCAGAATCCTGGCGCTGGCAGGGGTCTCCCCATGGCTCCTCGCTTCCAGGGCTCAGGGTCCATCAACAGCATCCAGTGGTAGTAGAGGCAACTCAGCGCTAGCAGAGATCTCCACGTGGCCTCGTCAGCTTCAGAGGTCTGGTTCCATCAGGATAAGGCCATGTGGCTTCTCCTCTGGCTCCTGGACGCTGCCATCTTGTCTTGTCCGTAATTTGTCATCTCTGAGACTAACTCCCAACAACTGGGGACATAGCTTCTCATCTCCATGAGGGAAATGTCGCGAGATTTCCCAGAAGCCATGCCCACACGGAGGCCTCGTTGACTACTCAGTGGCTACCTCCAGATTCACAGACCAAACTCCACCCCTACATCTCAATTATGAAATTACCATAAGCACAAGACTGCCACACTGCCCCTGTGAGTTTCTGAGACTGAAACTCTTTATGGGAATAGAAAGCCCTGTCTTTCTCCCAAGGAATGACTGATGATTTTGAACTGCCAGCCATGTCGTTAGCAGCCCCATGTGTGACCAAGAGGCCACCCTGGCAGGGTCCTATGTGTCCTCTAAGAGGACTTCAAAAAGTTCATTTAAACAATAATTTTCACCCTGTTTGAAACTCCCTCCTTTCAGCAGGCACCCCAGAGCACAGTATGCTGACCACTATTGGTGGTTGAGATGTATTTGCAGGTTGCTTTTGTTTCTTCCTGTGACATTCTGTCTTCTGTCTTTCGAACTCTTTACTGAGATTTATGTGAAGATTTACAGAACAGATTATAGTTTTAGAACCAACACTTCCTGTACATTCTGATTCAACTCTTCGATTGCAGTCCCTCCTGCCACCATGCCCTCATGGACCCCTGCTTATTCCCACTCCATCCTGTGTCTCCCCTTTCCAATGATCCTTGTTTACCAATCCTCAGCATCCTGTCCTTGAGCAAACACTGCCCTTTGGATCTGAAACTGCTGGTTATTCTAACACAGAGGTGAGTTCAGTTCTACACCAGAAGGGTAAGGGCTATAGTTTAAGGGAGTTATTAGTCCCCCAAGTCCCCATCTTGAGATAGACTTGAGCTCTTATGAATTTGAGTTCTCACCTCCCCATTTGCCCACTCTATATGGAAGCTTTTAATGAGATCCTTTTTAGAGAAGTTGGTCTTGGTAGCCGAGCACCACCTAGTTATTCTGGTCTCTTAAACTTTCTATCTTAAACTATTCAGATTTTCAAGCCAAACTCAGTTTGTATTCAACAAAATCTGCCAAACTGAAGACTCCACCATTAATTACTCTAACAGCAGTCACTGGGGTACAACTGTCTTCTATGTGCTGCTGTCAAACACCCTACTCTGAGAGAGGGATTTTCTCCAGGAGCTCTGAATCAGCTGATGGATCAGACTCTTGGATACCCATTTGCATTCTACAATTTGCTCCACAGGCAACAACTCTCCTTTGTTTTAACTCCCATTCCTTGCCATGAATGTTTTCCAAAACACTCATAGACAAACCTTCCTGAAGAAGAATTGACAGTAAGACAGCTGCACTGTTCAGCTCCAAGAGATTAGTCAAGCAGACGGTAACAAAGTTCATTATTCTAAATATTTTCTGGAGCATCCCTGCCTGTACTGTGTTTCCTCCCCTGAAATGTGGGAGTGTGTGTAAGGTTGGGGTGGTGGTGGTGATGTTTCAATGCCTCCATAATCTCAAAAACATTGCATGGTACCCACCATGTATGTGCCAAGCTAGGAGCTCAAAGATGAAACAGTTGGCTTTGGCCAACTCAAGAAGTCACAGTCTAGTAGGAGAAAGAGACCAGCAAGCATATCCTGGCACTCCAAGTGCTGAGCGCTAGGACAGATCCCTTTAACACTGACTCAGGGCACCACCTGGCCATGCCAATGACACTATGGTCAACCTCCCTCTGGATGAGAATGCTTCACTTAAAGCTTCACAGTGAAGGCCTGGTGGGTACCAGTGAAGGCAAAGAAGATGGTCAGGGCTGAAGGGTTGGACACTGAGGTGCAAAGGTTCTGGTCAAAGGCATTGAGTCTCGCTGTGGTTTGGACCAGAGGACAGGAAAGAACAGTCTGGCAGTAAGGTTGTACAAGAGCCCCAGAAGACAAAGAGAGTGCTTCAGAGTACTTCCTCTTCCTTTCTAAGGTTGAGCTAACTTTGTAGTAGCTTTGCAGCCAGTTTCTATCTGGTGCTTTGACCTTGAATCCGATGTCTTTGTTTCTTGCATCCTGCTGAACCAGTGACCCCAGGTCTCAGAACAGGCTTTTCACACAAAGGCAGGCCTTCATTGGAGGGTGAATAGGGTATCTGCAGGTGAACAGGGCAAAGGAGCAGCCTACGGCAACCATAAAAGCCAAGGAAATGAAAGACATCAGATTCAAGGTCAAAGCACCAGATAGAAACTGGCTGCAAAGCTACTACTTTTCGTGGCTCCACTATGCTCTTGAATGAGCCTGCCTTTTAGCAAGTGAAACCTACCACCTTCTGGGCACCTTCTATGACCATGCACTCATGCCAGAGGCCTCCTGGATCCCAGCTCCCAGCATCTAGTCTGGCTATCAGCTCTGATTGGGGCTCCTGGGGACCTTCCCTCCTCCCCATCCATGGATGCTTATTGTGAACTAAATAGCCATGCTGGGTCGGCTCATCACACAGCTGAGCTCCCACCAAGTACACCAGCTGGTTTTCATGTGGGAAACTGCCCCATTAGTCAGCTCGATTGTCTTTTCTCTTTTAATAAAGGAGCAGCCAAGAGAAGAAATTGTGGAACATGCTCACAATGAAGGCAGGCCTGGAGTGACCCCAAATGACCCCATGCACAGAGAACAGGTGGGTGCATGCCAAGGGCATGCCATGGAAGGGGAGTCTTTATGGAAGAGGCAGCTGTTCGGTGCAAATGACCAACCTGCTCCACTGAAAGGTTGCAGATGATGGTGCATCCAGCTGGACCTCGGAAGAAAGACCTGATGATCTACTTATCTACTTCCTGGAAATCAGCCACTGACATCCTGCGGGGTGGGACATCGTTCTATTCTGACACACATGGGGTTGACATGAGTCAGAGCAGATGTGACAGAACCCCTTTCTTCGCTTTTGTTTCAGGAAAGGAAATTCATATGTCAATGTCGAGCTTCTGAAGAGGTCACCAACCACCATAGACCTGTCAGATCATATTCCAGAAACTGAGTAGATGTCATTTCTGTTGAGGTCATTGCATACAATGAGGATCTGGGATGTTTGTTTCATTCATCGGTTCTTCCAGAAATCTTCTGAGCTCACCTGCTGCTCACACCTTCGTCACCTGTGGTGTATCCTCACATGTTCTCACCTATCATTGACTTTGCCTGCCCTCACTTCAGAGGTAACAGGTTCCAAACTGCCTACGGATATTCAGACCAGCATTTCACTTGATCTGCCCCTGACACATCTAGTCCAACAAAGTATCTGTCTTTCTCAGAACTTCTCAGCCTGACTTCTTTTCAGGTGGCTTGCAGGGGACAGCATCTGGTCACTCTCCTTTCAGACTGGAGAGTGCCCATACTTCCCAAGAGGGAAACTCACCATGGGGTGATCCTGGAGAAGCGCTGCCCTATTCCTCTCATGCTAACTTATTTCAAAGTGGCCAATTCATTACGTGAGATCTTGATGCTGTGTAGAGTCTCGGGGGTGGAGGGGAGGTCAAGCATCCAGCTGCATACCCAAAGTTTGGCAGTTCACATGTACCCAGAACACCTTGGGAGAAAGGCCAGTGGACCCACTTGGGTAAAATCAGCCACCGAAAACCCTGTGGACCTCAGTCCCACTCTTCTTCCACCATGGGGTTTCCCTGTGCTGAAACTTCTGTGTGGCCACTTGTGGGGCTTGTCATCTTGGGGGATTGTTTGGTTTACTGTGAGATGTCTTTGATGATAGCACTACATTCGTAAGAGGTGGCAGTATTCAGTGACTCCAGCAGTATTGGATCTCAAAACCCTTTTCCTGAGCACAGCGTGTCGGATCAGTGCTCCGTCAAACAGTACTTTGGGAAAGCTTCGCTTGAGAGGATGCCATTTCATCTTTCACTTCGTCAACATCTATTGCAATGGCAGAGACAGCAGACAGCAAGTGGTGGGTGGTGCTGGTGACAAGACCAGTTAGGGGTGGAACCAGCTGAGGAACTGGGATGGAGGGGATGGCAGGAGATCTGAGGACAACCACAGTGACAGCATCAACAGAGCTTGGAGTCCAACCTCCTGGACACGAGCATTGCCAGGAACCCGTATGAAAATGGGCGCTTCCTACTCTGCCAGAAGCTTCTAGTGTGACCATACTCAGGAAATGGTCTCATCCATCAAGTTGAACTGGATTTTCAATTAGAAAAATATATAACTAACAACCTTTGAATTTTACAATAGATGCTCTCTCCCTCTGTCCCGAGGGAAGCCACCCTTTCCCAGGTCAGATACACGGTCTCTCCTAACTCGAATCACTGTCCTCTTTGATGCACAGCCAAGAATGACACCCAGTGTCAGTGGGCTTTTCCTAGATCTCCAAAGTGCTCACATTCTTTGGGTGTGTTATCTGGAGAGACCAGCAAGCTTGGGAAAATAGAGGGCCAGGGACAAAGAGGAATAACACCAAGGGGATGGATTAGCACGGTGGCCACAGCAATGGACTCAGGGATGGTGAGGTTGTTGCAGGAGCCCTTTCTGCAAAGGGTTGCTATGAATTGGAATCAACTCAAGGGGACTGAGCAATAGTCATCAAGTTATCCCAGAAGACGTCCTGTTAGACTTGGGCGTCTATAGGGATCAGGGAAGGTGGTAGGGGTAAAGCCTTCAATAAACACCCATGTAAGGAAGCGGGATCATTCTACTCTTGGAAAAGGGGTCAAGTTGCTACACAGTCAGGAAGTTCCTTTTCATCTTGGTCTCTGATAGAGACGCATGATAGAGACTGAAGAAATACAATCTGCCACCTGTGGTAGGGACAGGGATGATTGCACCTGTCCGTAGGCTGAGCCTCTGACGGATGCTCGGGCAGATGGGATGAGGCTCTCATGATGGGGAAATGGGCTGGGCATCAGAGAGACCGCCCTGGGTTTCCAGGCTTTTTGTTCTTTTTACCTTTTTGAAATCCCCACTCCTTTGATATTCGCACAGCATCATGTCAAAGAAGATTGGAATGGTGGCTTTCCGGAGCTCCGTCTCAGGGATGAGTGTCATTTCTAGCATGGGGCCCACCATGCCCGGGATGAAGCAGATTTTGTTCTGGCCTGCAAGAGATGGGGGGGCAAGGACGCATGAACCCATTTGATGAGACAGCGGACCTCCTCAGACTAAGCCCGAGGAAGGGAAACACACTGAGGGATGCCAGTGAAAAAGCAAGAGCTAACACTGATAATGTTGTTTACCAGGCGTGGGGCACCCTTTTGAACACTTTAACTATATTACCTCTGGGAAGAGGCTCGTACATCATCTCCAACGAGTCCCGTTATTAAGGATAATGGCCCGGGCGTGCGCAAAGCACTCCGCTGTTTACAGGGCTTTCTACCTGCATTATTCCTTTTGCAAAGGCAGCCCTGATTTAATACGTGAGTGATGGCAAAGCACGGGGATAGTGGAAGTTACGTGTCTGCCACCTGAGCCAGGCTTCAAGAGATTTGGAAAGCAAGTTCTTCACACACACACACACACAATGGTGTCACAGCCTGTGAAGTGCAAAGTGGCTGTTAAGAACCTAGAAGTTTCAATAGAACCCTGGTGGCACAAAGCCAGTGGTTCACAACCACCAGCCCCTCCAAAGGGGAGAACTCCCTTTGTTGGTTGAACATGGGTTTACAAAAGAAAGATGCTGAAGTTTAAGAGTTTTGTGCCTTCCTCAGTACCTTAATAGACCTAGGCTGCATCCTACACACATGCAGGTGACCCCTGCTCGCAGCTAGCATGTCTCTCCTCTTCTGTCTCTAGGCTATGATGTCTACAAGAGGAGCCGAGAGGGTGTATCAGGTTTCGTGTTGCACGGTGAAGTGCAAGGTCAGCAGTTCAAAGCCACCAGCCAATCTTTGGGAGAAAGATGAGGCTTCCTACTCCCTTAAACCTTGATAGCCTTGGAAACCCACAAGGGAAGTTATACCCTGTCCTGTAGGGTCACTATGAGTCTGAATCAACTCAGTGGTGAGTGTGGTCAATGGTCAGGACCAGTGGAAATGCAACTTAGCCCACCTCCTTTGTGATTCAGCTATTCTAACTCAGAGAGACCCTTGGCGTTACTGAATGGAACTGCTTGATTGGGTTGTTGGGCTGTGATATTCCTAGAACTGCTGGGTGGGTCAGAGCCACCAACCTTTAGCCCAGTGACCCAGTGCAAAGCATTGGCATAACTCTATGGTATGATGAACCCCAAACTGTTGTTCCTTCTGATTCTTTGTCCCATGCACCCTTAACACCTAGTCACACTGGCCTTGTTCATTGCCAAAAACACACCTTGATCCTGCAGGGCAGAGTCGATTTTCACACCTAATATTGTCCCCTGCAGGATCTCCAAGTGCCCGTGACCCCCTATTTTCCCGGGATGTGCCTCTCAACATGCCTACCTTCGCTTCCTCAGAAAGGGAAGCCCCAGACATCCACATCTCCCACACCTCCATCGGACACCCCGCCCCAGCACCACGTGACCTGTCATCTTACCCAATTGTGCCATGCTGTTTTTATTTGTGCAATCATTTGATTCACATCTGCCCCGCCTCCCTCGGGGGAGGAAGGCATCATGAGAGCAGAGACAGGGTCTGATCTCCCCTCATTGTGTCTGTAGCACTCAACACAGACTCCTTGCTGTTTGCTGCTGAGGAGTTGGCCTGACGCACAACGTCCCACACACAGTGGAAAGGAACACTGTCTGGACCTGGGACATCCCCTTCTCAGTTGCTGTCCACAGGGCTGGACTCCATCAAGGTGCTGATCTGTTTCTGAAGGCAAATCATCAGGCAGTTCTTCCCAGCCTGTCTTAGTCTGGAAGCTCAGCTGAAACCTGTGCAACACCACAACAGCATCCATGCCAATCTCTGCCGACAGATGGACGGCTGCTATGCATGAGGTGCATTGGCTGGGATTCTAACTTGGCGCTCTCATACAGAAAGAGAATTTGACCATAGGATCCCCCACCCTCACCCCCCACCCGTGCTTGCAGAGCCTGTTCCATGCTTAAGAAAGATCTATTGAATGAAGAAATGAATTGGTCCAGTTCCTCTATGGTTAGCAATTTGACTTGGACATGTGCTTCATAAAGCAGGAGAGAGAGAGTGATGCCCATGCATTCAATAGGTCCTTTGCACAGAGGCTGGCAGAGCCAGAACCCAGTGGCAGGGGCAGGATGGCTCACTCATTGCTGAGTCCTGGAGTTGCCCTTAACAGACATCTGTAGCTGTTGTTTCTCATTCAGATAGGCCATCTCAGAAGATGGCTCCAGTGCCACCCCCACCCCCCACACATATACACACACAAAGCATGACTCCAGTCACATTAAGGCCAGCTCTACTTGTGGAGGCAGCTGTGTCCCATTTCAGGACCCACCTTCAGGAGTGGGTCGTTTGAATTGATTGGTGTGCCGGTTCTCAATGAGCTACCTGTACAACAGTGGCCCCATTCCCCTCTTCCTCATAATGCCACTGCATTCTCCTGTGGCATGGGGAGGTCCTTGATGTCCATCTCACAGGTGGCAGGGGAGAACGACTAGATTCCTCTTATGAGGCACCCAGACCAGCTCTTTACAGCAGGCCCGCTTAGTGTTGATAAACACTAGCTATGGTTCTGTTACTGCCATGTTGCCTGGTAGGGCTGAACTGTGAAAGGCAGCCTTGAGGGGCAGAACGGCACAGACACCCATAGGGGACACACAGCCCCCGTGATAGAAAACAGAGACAGAAGGAATGACAGGGATTTCGGGGGGGGGGGGGATGCTCTCCTGTGTGCTTCAAAGGCAGCTGTCACTTTCTCCCCCTGAGTGCCCAAGCCCAAGAAGCCTCCTGCTAGTTGGGAGGAACATCTGGGGGCCAAGGACTTTCCAGGGGTGCAGGCAGATACTCAGGTGGGATGGTGGCCTGATACTGGTGCTTTCAATTAAAGCTCCAGCAAAGGAGCCAAGAGGGAAAGAAGAAAAAAAAAACCCATTCATCCTAAAATGAGGCTTAATGCTGGAGTATTTCCCCAGCATTCAGATGAAAGAGGCTTCATCCGAGAGACGTCTTCTGTGAGCAAGGATAAAAGGGTTGTGGGCAATAGAAATACTGTTTCCAGAATAGCAGCTTCATGACACAGTGCATTTGGATTGTTCTTGAGCTTTCACTTTGGCCCAGGGGGGAAAAATCTTACTGTCTGGCAGGTTTATAATAATTGCTAATCTAGATTTCTGATTTCGTCCTCCAAGATCCTTTAAGTCTTTTTCAAACCACAGTGGGGTTTTAAAATTCAATGTCGAGCAGTGCAATCAGAGGTAGAAGGTCAATGGGAAACTGTCAGGGGAACCACCCCGGAATGGAGGAATTAGGTATGCAACAAAGGCCTTTAGAATCCTACAGGCACTGGGTGTGATAAGGATCTATTTAAGATGGCTTAATGTGAAGTGCAGACAATGGGGGAGACCAGAGGCTTCTGGGATACTTCTGACCTGCATTCCCCCCCACCCCCCCCCGCCCCCCATCTGCCAAAAGGATGTTTGGAGGATTAGGAGCGGAGGAGAGTGGTGGTGATTTTGACATGCAAGGCAATCTCTTTGGCTCTTAGGACACTCCCTGGGGAATCTCACTTACTGATGTCGAAAATGGAAGCTTTCTCCCTGAGTTTTGTTGGCGGTGGTTTTGCTGAGGCTACTCACGGCAAAACGTCCACTGATTCCACAGCTTCCACATGTGCCATTAGTGACATAGATCTCGTCCTCACAGTTGAGTCACCATCAACGCTCTCCTTTTCAGAAGTGGAACTGTCTCTTCCTCAGTCACTGGCCTGCTTCCTCAGCTTCCCGTCTAAGCTCTCCAGTTGCTCTTGCCATTTTGATCCCATGTGAGCAACACTTCAAAGAGCTGAAAGCCACAGGCAGACCTTTTATTTGATTAAGCGAATCTCTTGTTCAGCGTTTAGAAGATGTCCAGGGGGTGGTTTTAGTATCCGTGAGTTGGAATGAATTTGGGGGCAGTGACACCCTTTCCAGCTTGTAGAGGGTCCTTGCATTCTTGGTCCATGGCCCTTCCTTAGAAGGTAGGGAGGTGACTGAGGAAGGGGCAGCTCCACTTCCGAGGAGGAGAGTGGTGACGGTGACTCAACTGTGAGGACAAGATCTATGTCACTAATTGTACATGTGGAAGCTGCGGCATTGCTGGACGTTTCCTCCATCTCTGGAGACAGCTGCATAGCGATTTTACATTGCTTTTAGACACAGACTCTCCTGCCTCTAGGACTTTACTTATAAGGTTCCCTGTGATTAGAATGAAGGTTCCCTGGTGATGTAGTGGGTTATACATTGGGCTTTGTTATACCTCAAAGGCAGCAGTTCCCAACCACCAGCAACCCCGTGGGAGAGAGACGAGTCTTTCTACTTCCTTAAGGAGTTACTATTTTGGAAACCCATAGACGCGGTTCCCCTCTGTCCTAGAGAGTCTCAGTAAGTGTGATCAGAGATGAGGGCAGTGTGTGCAGCTTAGTTTGGTGTGTGCATGTTGTTCATCAGGGTCATCGGATAAGTTTGCCATTTTAGAGCCTTTCATTAATCATGTGTCCAAGGTCCCTCTTGCCAAGTAAGGTAATATATTCACGGGCTCTGGAATTAGGACGTCTTTGGATGTGGATATCTTTGTCGGGGAGGGTGGTTATTCTGCCCATCACAGTGTTCAGTATTTGTTGTTGAAGAATACTGACTAAAGGATGGAATGATGGATGGATGGATGCCTTGATAACACCATTTCTTTTTCTTCCCCATACCATACCCCACCAGTACCACCACCACCGCACTGCACCACAGGGCATACCTCTTGCTGCCCTGTGATTACACCAGTCTTGCTTACCTAGGCTGTGTGCTCTCCTTCTCTCCCCTTCTTTCTCACCATCCTGACACAGGTGTTCCTTTGCAGCCTAATCCAGGAGCCCTACCTTCTTCGAAACAATACCCCTGAACTATTTCCCTTTTGCCAAACCTTATGAGCATCTCCACTAGGCATTTCCATACTGACAACATCCTCTTAGCCCCCCCGGCCCCCCACTAGACTGTGGACAGAGCAGGGATAGTATAAGTGACTGGGTGCTGAATGGTGACAGCTTCACTGCATGCCGCTCTGCCAGGAGGCACACAGTAGGCTGAGAGCAGCCACCAGCAGTTGGCATTTGTCTTTCTTTCCCTGGATGACTGTTAACATGGCAGTTGGAGCTAACCTGAGTGAATGTGGGGAGGGTGAAGTGTCACGTCGCTTTAGCAAAATGCGCACTGCTTCACTCTCAAGCAGAAATCCAATGCTAAGATGTGCTGTGATCCAAAAAAGTATGTTGCATCTGGTATAGTGCCAGGAAGCCCAAATATACATGGTGGTTGCCCCTTGATGATTAGGCCCTGGTAACCACCTGCCATCCTGTTTTCCCACCAAGACTCACCATCACCGCCCGCCCCCCCATGCCTGCAGCCCTGCCTCAACACATGCACACCCTCACACAAATCTGTCTAGACTTTCCTCTGATGAATGTTAAATACTCTTCAAGCCTGAGACGAGAGCTTTGCAATTAGCTATTTTATAATCACAAGGTTGCTCAACTCTCTCCTGATGAGAAGAAGACGACGATGATACTGATGATCATGATGATGATCCCCAGATTGCTTTGGACATTAAAACAAAATTTAAAAACACTAACATGCATTATCATCTCCTCATTATCAGCAGTCTTTGCAAAACATTGTTAGTTGGCTATTTCACACCCTTTGGAAATAATTTGCAAACCCTTTAAAAGGAGTTACCAGTAAGGGCATTGGACATGGGGTCATGAGACAGGCTTTCTAGAATCTTAACTCAACCCCTGATTCATTGTTGACCTTGGGAACAATCTTGAGCCTCTCTGACACTCAGTGACCCACTTATAAAATCAGGGAGTTGAATTGGATGGTGTCTCTAATTACTGTGACTCAACTATGGACTTAATTTTTTTCTCCTTAACAGGAAGTCTAAAGATCATCAGTCTAGAGCTGTTTCTCCATTCTTCTAAATAAAACGAAAAGTCTCCCTGCCATGGTGCCGATTCTGACTCACAGTGACACTATTATACCCGTGGGGATTTTGGAAGCTGTACCTGCGTGCGGGCGGAAGCCTCTTCTGTCTCTGTTGGAATGGCTGGGGCTTTCAAACTGCTGACCTGGAGGTTAGCAGCCTAATGAATAGTCACTTTGCCACCAGGGCTCTTGTCCAACCTCAGTAGGTGACTTTTGCCCTACTGTCTACTGCTTCTCTGGACAGCTTATTTTTTGTTTCCCAGAGAGGAAGAGGAGGAAGAGCTATAATCAGAAGATGAATTTGCTTATCAAATCTGCCACATACTGCTCCTCACTATCCAAGCTCTTTTGAATAGATCTTAATTTTTATGAGCACATGTGCTTGGGAAAGCACATGTGCTTTATGAGCACTGTGTCAAGGGAAACGTGCTTTACCCCGATCATGCATCCTCAGAGCATTGGATTGGATGTTTACAAAGAAAACTGTGTCCATAGCACTTTTGTCGACCCTGTCCCTGCCTTGTACAGAGCTTCTTCTCTCGGTCGCACTTTGCTTTGTGTTGTGGCATGTCTGTCACAACTATTGAGTCAACACTGAGTATCAGTCACTAATGGTCACGGCTTACACTGGGGCGGGGGGATGGGGTGGGTGTGGGGAGTGTCATGCTCTGCACTACCTGCGAGTTTTGACAAAGAGAGAACCCACCCCAAGAGTGTGCCACTGCCCTCCAGGTACCCTCTGCACCACACCCATACACCCTCTCTTTGAATCTTTTTCATTAGGAAAGCGTGCTTTCCTGAAACCTCACCTCCATTGCTGCCAATGCTTACCACCTGCTACTGGGCCGGGCAGTCACCACCTGTAGCCAGCACTGTTTGTTAAGCAAGTGGCCCTCCAGGAGATCACCAGGGCTCAGCTAGCCAGGGACAGCAAAGACAAGTGCTTCGAGAGCGACAGAGTGGCCTCAGGACGGCTCTGTTTACTTTTCCTTTAGTCTGGATATTCCAGGAATCACACATGAAGCTCTATCATTTCCCAGCCAGCATTCTCATTACATGGGTCCGTAAGGTATGAAGTGCTAATGTCTGGTTGGGATTAGCAGGCTAACATTGTTAGGGTGGTAAAGGCAGCAGGATGGGTAGGTGGGGGCCGGTGGGAACTCCACCCATTTGCTCAGCTTCTTCCTTCCAGTCTTCTCTCCCTCTAGGAGGAGTCCTGGTGAAGGTCAGCAGTTCGACAGCACCAGGCCCCATCGTGGGACAAAAATGAGGCTTTCTACTTTCCATTAGAGTTACAGTCTTGGAAACTCACAGGGACGGTTGTGTCCTGTCCTATAGCGTTGCTGTGAATGAGAACTGACTCTGGCAGTGAGGGATTTTGTTATTATTATTATTATTATTATTCCTGTATGAGGCAGGAGCCTCTCTGGCACTGTGACCCACTTATACAATCAGGAGTCGAATTGGCAGGTGCAGGGAAGGACAACACCGTGACTTGGAGGGCAGACCAGGGGCTTGGTGGCCCAGGGGCTGCATGGTAGGTTGCTCACTTCAAAGGGAGCCCCTCCTTGACGGAAGGGTAAGGTTTTCTACTTCTGCACAGAGGTAGTCGCAGAAACCCCCAGGAGCAGTTCTACCCTGTCCTGTAGGGTTGCTGTGAATCAGAGTTGACTCGATGGCCGTGAGTTTGGCTTGTCTGGACTGCAAGGCAGACAAGAAAACCAATGCTGGCCGGAAGGTCTTTGTCCTCTCTGGAGCTCGGCCAAGGAGAGAGGGGCACAGACATCTGTGCAAAGCAGTTATTGACCTTGCCATGACTTGCCCTTTGTCTATTGCTCCTTCTTCCAGTAAACACAGTCTGCTCTTGACCGTGGGACACCCTGCCTCCCCGGATGGATGAAGGAGGTCATGGCCGTGGTGAAGATGGGATCCAAGCAAACCGATAGTGGGGTGTCTTCAGAGCCTTTGGCAGGCAGAAGCGGAAACTCCAGGAGGCCGTGCCCCGAGGGAAGCTGCACCCATCCTGACTCCTACAGTGGCCCTGGCCTTGCTCTGTTCCTTGGCATCCCAGTTTTTCTGCTTGCCTGACCTTTAAATACACCTCCTCGGGTTCAGTCATCCACAGTCAGTATCTCTCCCTTGCAGCAACAATGACCAACCTAAACTCAAACCAGGACAAAAGCCAGAACGTTGTACTTTTAATTGCATTCTTTCACCCTGCAGGTGTTCGCCAACAGGATCGTACCTGAAGCTTCAGAAGATGGGGGCGGGCCGGGCCGTCTGTCCCGATGCTGCCGCGGTGCGCTGCTTTCATACAGGCTGAGAACCATTACGCTAGATGGTCTGCCAGAATCCCTCTCCCTTCTCAGTCTCTTCATGGACTCAATGGTGGATTGGTCTAAAAATTTGACACCTTCCAGTGATACCCTGCTGTGCGCTGGAGTTTGCTCCCTGAAAACCTGCAGTGGACGGTGCTAGGGGCTTCTAGGGGGAGCCCAGGAGGGACCCTTCATCATGGGCTTAATCTCTAACCTGACCCTGCCACAATACTCAACCAAAAAGCTCTGCTTTCATCCAACTTGTATTCTGAGCATTTAAAAAAATGCATACTGTTCCTCAGCTAAAAGTGAACATTGGGAAGCTGCTGGACAATATGATCTCTACAGGGCTCTTCCAGCTCTAGCTCTGTGATTCTAAACAGGGGGGGGGAGCACTTGGGGGCACCTTCTCATTCATCAGCATAATTGGGAGTGCGGGAATGGCTGCCAACACATCACCTATATCTAAACAAAATCTTCTGTGTGCAAAACAATGTCAGCGAAGGACGCTCAGCCAAGAGCAGGGCTGTGGGGAAGGGTTGGAGACAAGCACAGCCCCAATCCCCTTTCCGTAACTTTGGGGAGGGGGGTACTCTATCAGGGGGAAAGAAAGGCACCATGCTGGTGGGATGTTTCAGAGCAAAGAACGGGCACTCTGGCTGGGAGAACTGAATCTGGGTCCCCGTAAGGTTTCAGTGGGGTGACCAATGCGTTGAAATCATTCACTTTGCTCTCACAGATATTAACACATGGGAAGAAGCACGGGAAATCCAGTCTCCTGGATTCATTTGAAAACCTGAAAGATCTGACCCCATGCCTGCATTTTACCAGGGCAGCAGTGGAACAGGAGAGGAGCGGTGATGGCCCCTTTTAACTGCAATGTATGCTTGACTCCTATTCACCTCAGTGATGGTCCCCAAGACTCGGTTTGTTCCAGACCCCACTACACCTCCCCATTTTCTTGACTTTGAGGCCAGGTGTCAGCTACCCTGTAGGTCTGCCCTTGCACTATTCAGTTTCCTCTTACACGGTTGAAGAGAAGAAACAAAATAGTTCATGTATCCTCTGGCAGTGTTGCATTGGATGACTAACAGCAAGGTTACAAGTTCAAATCCACCAGCTACGCTGAGGCTGTCACTATGGTAAAGAAAGTTGTTGTATATATAGGTTCTGTCCAGTAAGTTCTGACCCATATCAACCCTGTCTACAATGAGACAAAGCACTGCCCGGTCTTGTGCCATCATTACTACCTCTCTTATGTTTGAGCCCATGTTAACCGTCTTATTGTGGGGGTTTCTCAATCTGTTTTGCTGCCGACCCACCTCCTCCACTTGACCAAGCACGATACCCTTCACCAGGGACTGTTCTCTCCTGACAACATGTTCAAGGTACATGAGATGGAGTCACACCATCCTTGCGTCTAAGGGCATGCAGCCTTGAAATCCTAGGTACCGTCACTGTGAGCTGGAATCAACACAAGGGAACTGGAATTAGTTTTTGTTGGGTTTAGTGTCCTTACACAAAGTAGAGAAATGGATGATGTGTTGTTCTAGAAAGTTAAGGCAGATGGTCATATTTCTCTATGACACTTCTCAAGCACAGGCTATTTTGTTCCTTAGGACACAGTTGGCACCGTCTGGAGACATCTGTGGTTGTCACAACTGAGAGAGGCATGCTAGGGGTGAGAGGTCAGGTCTAATGGATTGAATGTTATCCCCTCAAAAGAGTTTCTAACCCCTGGTATCTGCAATGTGACGCTGGGTTTGGGTTTTCTCTGGTTCTGTTGATGAGACCATGGCAATGTAAAACGCCAATCACACTGCCATTGAGCCCGTGCCAACACAGAGTGACCCTGAAGGATGTAGGGAAAGTCATTATGGGAATAGAAAATGCCACCTTTCTTCCAAGGAGTGATGTGGTTTAGAACTGCTGACATTGAGGTTAGCAGTCCAATGTACAACACACCATACCAACAAGGCTTCTGATTTCGTAGTAAGTGGGGTTTAAACCTAGTCCTTCCT
This sequence comes from Nesogale talazaci, assembly GCA_004026705.1. Classification (NCBI taxonomy): domain Eukaryota; kingdom Metazoa; phylum Chordata; class Mammalia; order Afrosoricida; family Tenrecidae; genus Nesogale; species Nesogale talazaci. The sequence continues at coordinate 31,767 of PVJH01021694.1, forward strand.
ATTAGAATGGTCTCTCATAAAGTGGAATACAGGCACAGAGTCACATACGCAGGAAGGAAGTGCTGGCTGATCATGAAGAGAGGTACGTCTACAAGCCAAGGTTGGTATCAGTAACTGGAAGCTAGAAGAGTCAGAAAATAATGTTCCCCAAGAGCCTGGAGCTGGGTTTCTGATATCCCTAACTGTGAAAATAAATTGATGTCCATTAAAGCTTGTTGCACTACTTTGTTTCAACAGCATTAGGTAACAAAGGCACCAGGGAGGATATTAACAGCCAGCAATAACCCCCCACAGCTCAGACTGACCTGATCCCAGATGCCAATAATTCTAAGGCTGAAAAACCCTGCTGTGTGGACTTCACAGCACTCTAGGTTCCCCTGCCCCTTCACTCTTTGATTTATTTATTATTTTTTTGGGGTGGGCATCACTGCCCTCTGGTGGTGGGCGTAGGAGGCCCAATCTTTGTTCCTGTGGAGCTGGAATTGAACCTCCATCCCAGTGGGCTGCAGTCCTGCGCACAACCACTACGTCACCGGGGCTCAGCCCCCTTCACTTTTTTATATCACCGACTGAGTCCTGCTCTTCCAAACCTGATATGAACCCAGCTTCAGGGGTAGGTGCTTGACGGGGCAAGGGCAACTTTTGCTGTGGAGGTGGCCTCCATGGCTGCATGCTCCCCTGTCCCAGCTGCTGGGATCTTTATAAGCACAGGTCAGAAGGATCTAGTTCCCCAGTGAGGTCCAGGGATGCTCAGATCCCAGAGCTTATAAATGGCATGGCAGGTGGGCCAGGGCATTGATAGGACAGCCTGTTCTGGGCCTGGCTCCTCAGCACTCCCTTTGATTTGTGGGCTAGCCACAATCTTTCTGCTACTCAGTGTGTGCCCTCAGCAGCCCTCTAACGCTGCCAGCACCCACAGACCACAGAAAGCTGGTCATCTTCTGGGCAGGCTCGCCGCAGTGGGTGACCTTATGGCAAGGGTTCGAAAGGGCTATCCAGGAACACAGATGGTGACCAGTGGATCAGAAAGTGTCTCAGGAGGAGAAGGAAGAAAGAGACCATTGGTTGTCGGGCATTCAGGTTGTGGGGAGAGATGGCAGGTGGAGCACTGAGCACGTGGGAGGAAGTGAATCTCTTCTATGGGGAGCTATCACAGTGGCACCCGATCTTATGCATGCACACAGCACGAGCAACCTCCAAGGTAAACTAGACTCTAGTTGATTGTAAGAGATCAGTGTCGGTTCTTCTGTTGTAACACGTGTGCCCTACCAAGGCGGATGTTCCTAATAAGAAAACCGTGTCTGGTCTTAGGAGAGAGGGGCTATGAAAACTGCCCATTCTTCACAATTTTTTCTATAAACCTACCCCCCCCAAAAAACAAACAAACAAACAAACATTTGCTAGGAAACAAGAAGCAACAAAATCTCGAGGAGTGGCAGAATTTGACTCCCAGAGATGGGCAGGGCCTCTGCAAGGGTCCCCAGGGGAGAGAGTCCCAAAGCGCCAACAGTGCAGCTGCAGGGAGCAAGCCCCAGCCTCACTCCTCCCCCTGACTCCGGAAGACTGAAGGAGAGCCGGCGCAGGGGAACTGCGGCGTTGGCCCAGGATATGAAACCTAAACAAGATCCGCCAGGAGAAGAAGAGCGACAACATCCGAGCTGGAGGCGCTTCAGACACAACGCTCCGCAGAGAATGGCAAGGCTTCGTCTCGCACGCATCGGGCATGTTGGCGGCAGGGACCGGTCCCTGGAGAAGGACGCCATGCTTGGGAGAGTAGAGGGTCAGTGAAAAGCGGGAAACCATGGACAAAAGAGAGATTGAGAGTGTCTGCAAGCATGAGCCCTCGCTTACCTGCAGTGTTGAGGGTGTTGGTGCAGGGCGGGCAGTGCTACGTCCTATGGCATAGGGGGTCCATAAGAATCAGAACAGAAAACTATTGGAAGTCCCATGGACTGCTCGAAGGATAACCTCATCTGTCTTGGGTGAAGTACAGCCAGAATGCTCCTTAGAGGAAGGCCCAGCAAGTCTTTGTCTTACATGTTTTGGACACATTGTCAGGAGAGACCAGTGTCTGGGGAAGGGCATCGTGCTCGGTGAAGCAGAGGGGCAGGAAAAGAGGGGCAGGCCCTCCAGGGGATGGACGGACGCCGTGGCTGCAGCCCGTGCTGCAGCCACGGCGTCACCATGAGGACGGCACAGGGCCATGCACTGTTTCGTTTGGCTCAGCACAGGGTCCGCCGTGCTGGGCATCAGACCCGACTCAATGACACGGAACGTCCTCAACATGAGTGCGAGCAGACCGCACGGCACCACTGACAACACCACCCCTCCCCCCATTGTGACTCACCCAGCCATGCTTTCAGCAAGGATTTATTGCATTGGATCCAAGTCTTGTATGAGATATTCCACCTCTGCCCTCCCAGTGGTGTCACACTGTGGCCTGGGACTTTGTAGGTGTGTCAGCTCAAGAAAGTTACCTGCCCCTCTGAGTCTCCTTATCAAAGAAACCAGAGAACTTTCCCATTATATGAAGATTGCATATGATATGAAGACCTCCTTCGTAGCTTAGCTCTGACTCAAACCCTCAAGAGATTTTTCTCAAGCGCATCCCTCCCTTCGCTCTCCGCTCAGGCTTCACAACTGCGCTCTGGCTCACTGAGCAAGGATAGGTTAGAGGGCTGCCAGCCCTCTCCTTCCACACGAGCACTTCTCCCCAGGAGGTAAGAGGGCCTCCTGTGGCCCAGCAAACCACTCACACTCACTGCCATCGAGTTGATGCCAACTCCTAGAGACCCAGCAGGCAGGGGAGACGTGCCTCCTGTGAGTTTCTCCCAGGACGACTCCTTACAGCACTAGAACACGCCACCCTTCTCCCCCAGAGCAGCTGCTGGTTTTGAACTTTGGACGTGGACAGTGAGCAACCAACCCAGTGAGGAAGCAGGGCACCACCAGGTATACATCAGCAAGCAGAACAGCCTGCCCCTCCCTCCCCTCCCAGCAGCAAGCCCTCGAAGATGCAAACCCCCACACTCCGGCTTGTTAATTTCAACTTGTCTTCTAACCCCCTCGGGACCTCAAGGAGAGGCAGATCCACAGCTGTCTGGGGGGTGGCACCCCTCCCCTCCTGTGTAAGACCACGTTCCTATTAAGAACCAGGGATGTGCACACTGATCAGCTGTTATTTCGAGCTCCCACCGCTGAAACCCCTGTGGCCCCCTGGCAGATGGTCTCCAAGAAGGAGTTTGGTGTGTGCAGATGTGTCTGTCTGGACGCGTGTGCCTACTCACCAAGCTTGTACCACATATCTCGGATGGAGAAGCCAATTAGTCGTCTCATGTCTCCGTACCTAGGAAGAACAAACACATGGCCTCGGGCACCCTCTCAGACACTCCCATGCGCCCCCACCCCTCTACCCATACCCCCACCCACCCCCATTTAGCAAATCCAAAAATGCAACCTACTTATCCAGGATTTTGTGGTGCTTGGCGTGAGAGAACTGTTCCAGCTGCAGAGAATCCTGGGTGATAAAAGCCACCGCCAGATGAAAATAGTTGTTCCACAGCTGTAAATGAAAGAGCAGAAAACAGCCATGGAGTGGGTCTGAAGTGGGAAAGCAGATTAAATGCTGGGTAATGTGAATAATTTATGAAGATGGCAGAAGACAGAGGCAGAACCAGTTTAATTGTGTGCATGGCAATTTCCTCGCTGGCACTGACTCTGAAATTAACATTCAGGCCAAAGCGAGTGGATGGAAGGTATTTCTCTAAGTGCTACCCCCTGTCCCCACTATGATCATGGGTTCGGGATCTGGGCTGGGGGGGGGCGGTTAGTGGTGCAAGATTTTAGGGCTGCTTTTTGATTTTGCTTTGATTTTGTGTTTGGAGAGACAAATAAGCCACCCCAGCTGGGTGCCCTGGCAAGCTGGCTCCTCTGCCTCAGAATTAGAGTATGATGAGGGACAGGGTGGTTCAGGGACATTACAGTCTTCCCGAATCCTGGAACTCATCCCCAATTCACCCGGCCACTCTGAGAACAGGAGGACAGAACTGCATGTCTACTCTGTCTTCGACTCGTCTGCCTGCTCCTGCCCCTTAGTGAAATGGCTTCCAAGTATGCTTCCCTGAAGCTCCAAGTCACCTGAGGATTGAGGAGAACATGCACATTCTCTGACCCAACCCTTGGCCTACTCAATCAGAACCTCTGGGAATGGGTCTAGGGGTGGGAGCTGGACTGACTCTTCACAAGACCTCCTTTGTCTGGGGCACATGCTTGGCCTGGCATATATGTAAAAAGCCACTGCTGTGAATAGACTCTGTCGTGGGAACACTCCAGGGTCAGAGCAGGACTGGCCTCTGTGGAGTTTTCAATGGCAGCCAGCCAGGCCTCTCCTCTGAGGGGCCTTCAGGTGGATGGGAACCTCCAGCCTTTTGGCTGGTAGCTGCATGGGTTACCCCCGATGGCTTCAGTTCTATGGGACTCATCGTCAGTTTACGTTATGTATGTGACCCAGTGGTGCTCAATGTGAGAAAGTAATCAGCCTGCCTCTGGGAGTGCTGTTGGACTGCTAACCCCAGAGTCAATGGTTCAAATCCATCATCCATTTTGCTCTGTCTATTCCCATAGAGATGTGCAGCCTCGGGAACCCTACCAGGGTGGCTGGGATTTGGAATTCATTTGATGGCAGTGGGTTTGGTTGGGGTTTCATCAGAGCACACTGTATACTTAAGATGTGGCATGAGGCAGGTAGAGGGCTCAGCTCAATGACTGGTGCATAGTGAGTGCCCAACAGTGTCATCCACAAGGGCAGGGATGTAGACATGGGCTACCCAGCCAGAGCAACACAGCTCCAACCCAGTGTTCTCCTGAGTTCAGTGAATGCAGCTACAAAACTCTACAAGCCAGTCTAGACGGTTACTGTCAAGATTAAGCATGGCAATGTCTTTAAGGGCATGTGCTACAGTAAGAGAGGTGAACATTGACTGTATACTATAAGGCTGGGAGTTCAAACCCACCTGATGCTCTGAGGGCCAAAGATGAGTCTATCGATCCCACAAAGCTGAACAATCTTAGAAACTCTATATTGGGTCTCCATGAGACAGATTTATGGCCATAATGCAGGGAGAGGTCAAAAATATACATTAGTCTTATAGCTGCCACTCTTTTCCTTATTTGCAGGGTTTCTTTGGTGCTGTGTATTAGGTGTTGTGCTGCTATCTACAATTGTGGTGATTTAAGCCTACCAGCTACTCCTTGGAAGTATAATGAGACTGGTTGCTCCGATAAAGATTCATCAATGTTGAAAACCTTCATAGGGTCATTGTGAGTTGACCTATTTAATGATAGTGGGTTTGGGTTGTGTGTGTGTGTGTGTGTGTGTGTGTGTTGGCAGCAATGTTAACACTAAAACTTGGCTCCTTGGGTATTTGAGAGCATTCCTTCCAAGAGCCTCAGTCTTACCAGAATAAGGGGAGGCGAGACTTCGCAGGACAAAGCTTTCCCACTTAAATTAAAGAAACCACCTGTGTTAGTCTGGGTAGACTAGAGAAACAAATTCAAAAACACTCTTATGTATATAAGAGCTTTATGTATAAGACCAATTGTATATCAAGAAAACATTCTAACCCAGTCAGTTCAAAGTCATGAGTAGGATATTAGCCCATATGTCCAATACTAACTAATGTACGAGTCTGCTTCAGAATCACCAAGCACATGCAATGACACCATGACAATCACAGGCCAGTGGGTGCAGAGTCTTGTGTATCTAGTGGCCATCAAAGCATCTCAGCTCTTGCAGGAGTCTCCCCATGGCTCTTCCAATTTCCAGGGCTCAGGGTCTATCAGCATGCTGCCCAGTATCTTGTCAGCTGCAAGACCTCCCAGGGAGTGAGCTGAGAAATAGTGGCTCCTGCCTCCAAGAAGGAATTTCCCAGAATTCTCAGGAGAAAGCCATGCCCACACAGAGGTCTCATTGGCTGGCTCCAGGTTGACAGGCTAGACTCCACCCCTACACTCTTCATCCTCAAATTGACACCAGATTAGGGGACTGCCACACCACCTTTACTCTAAACGTGGCAATGCTCCTGGAAGACACAGAGGCCCAAGGCATCCATCAGTTATTCATGCTGCCCAGTCGGCTACTCTCCAGTGGGTCTGAGATAGCTACATTCATGAAAAAGAAGAGCGAGCACCCCACGGCTCCCATAGGGCAGGCACTTCCCACACACTGCCTCCTTTTACCTGTCACATTTAGAATTCTCATTCCACACCCATGTTGCAGATGAGGAGACTGACGCTCAGAGTTCAGTCTTTTGTGGATGTGTACTCAG
>PVJH01021695.1:0-38239 GCA_004026705.1 Nesogale talazaci
TCTACTTAGACCCTTGGTATCAGCTCCACATATTTCCCCTCTCTTCCTACCCCCCTCACAACCCCCCTCCCTCATTTTTCAGCACATTTTTAATGCAGTTTTGGGGTAAAATTTGGTGCCTCGGCTGATAATCAGGTTGGCTTATACTTGAGTATATACAGTATTCATTTAATTCACATATCATACAATTCCCCACTAGCAATGATTTCTTATATATTCACTGATCTGTAATCATCACCACATTCAATGTTAGCACATTTGACCCAATAAAATGATTTAAAAAAATAACTTTTGTATCTCCAAAAAGAACACCTACACACACACACCCAAGCTAGAAACACCCCCTTACCTTCCCTAACCTTAAACAACCACTAACTATAAATTGGCCTGTTCTGAACCCTTTATACAAATGGAATCATAGATATGCACTTCTTTTTATTTATTTTTTGATATGCACTTCTTTTAATAGCTTCTTTCCCTTAGTATATGTTTTCAGCATTTATGCGTCCATATCTACAACGCCTTCTTTTTCATTGCTAGTTGCTATTCTCCTGTATGGATATGTCACGATAGAGCTTGGCTGATGGACTTTAATCCTTTTTCCCATTTTGACTAGGATCGATAATGGTGCTGTGAATCTTCATGCCCAATTGTTTGGTGATAAGTGTTTGCTTTATTTTCCCCTTAAGTGTATATATGTGTGTCTTTCGATTTTGGAGTGGAATTACTGAATCATGTGCCATCACTAAGTTTTTGAGGAACTGCCAAATTGTTTCCCATGGTGACTGTCCATTCTACATTCCCACCCGCAATGGACAAGGCTCCCATCGTCTCCACATCCTCACGGACAGCAGATGCTAGTCTGTATCCTTTTTTCACACCCAGTGAGTGTGCAGTGCGTCCCGTGGTGGTCTTGATTTGCAGTTCCCTGGTAGCTCTAATGCTGAGCATCTGTCCACGTGCTCATCAGCCATTTGTATCTTTCCTTCAGAGAGTGCATATTCAGATCCTCTGTCCATTTCTATCTTTTTTTAAATCATTTTGCTGGGGGTTTGTGCAGCACTTATCACAATCCATGCATGCATCCATTGTGCCAAGCACATTTGTACATTTGTTGCCATCATCATCCTCTGTCCATTTTTTAAAGTTTTTATTTATTTATTTAGGCATCACTGCCCTCTGGTGGTGGGAGTAAGAGGCCCAGCCATTGCTCCTGTGAGCTGGAATTGAACTTCCAACCCAGTGGGCCGTAGTCCCACGCACAACCACTATGCCACCGGGGCTCAGTCCCAGCCTCTGTCCATTTTTAGCTGAGCAAATGCATCTTTTTTTTTTTTATTTTTCAGTTGAACAGTTCTTTCTATATTGTAGATGCAAGACCATTATCACGTCTATAGTTTGCATACACACACACACACACATACACACAAAGGTAGGTGGGTGAGCTGGGAAGTCACGGAAGGTTAGAGCAGGGATGGGAACCGATTTGCCATCAACCTTTCATAGGGAACAGAAGCTGGGAGGCGCGCAGTATATAGAACCCAGGTGAGGAAAAATGGGATCCAAAGGCGAGTCGAAAGATATCTTGGAGCTGGCTGGAGTCAGGAGGATTTACTGATGGGGTTGGGTGTGAGGCGTGAGCATGACTAAGGCATCGACTCTGCAGCTAGCAGGGTGATCTCCTTTGTTAAGATGGCAAAGACTTAGTTCCCTTCAGGGCCGATCAAGAGTCATTTTTAGTTTGAGGTGCTCATGAGTCATCCCAGGGGAGATGTTGAGAAAGTATGGTGGATTTGTGAAGCTGGAGGTTTGGGGAGAGCGGGAGCTGGAGTCCTTGGCACCGTGCCTGGAGCAGCACTAGCTCTGACTGGGATCTCCTGGAGAGATAGACTGGACAGATGCCCGAGGAAGATGGGTTTGCTCCTTGTCTCTGTGCAATGAGCCACCTCAAAAGGTAGTGGCTGAAAACACCGTTGCTTTCATTCATTCATTCATTTTTCCAGTGTTTCCTTTCTGACCATGCCGTGGGGCAGTAGTCCTGGCAGACCTACCTCGAGAGGAGCGTCAGCGGGCTTGCTCTATCTGCAGCATGCTGATTGGAAGAATATTGATCACATTAGGGACTTCTTTTCTTCCTTTGCCTTTTCAAAATTTCTCCTAGAGAGGAAAAGGAAATTTCTCACCAAAGGAAGTCTTTTAGTAATCGTCCCATGTAGCCCTTATTACTATAACTCCATCTCTACTTTTAATGCATATAAAAGTATGAATAAATTTATCTTCATATATAGTACATAATATCCTAATGCAACATTACAGACTCACAGTCAATTGTTTATATCATTAGTTTCTACGCGGCCGGTACCTTTTAGTTCTGAGACTGGCCTGTGGAAATCATGAACATTTTTTTCTTTCTTTCCTATCACTAATACTTATCTAAATTGTCCTTTAAACACATTTGGTGGTATTTGATGGTGTGAAGGTACCATGATTTACTTAACCCATTTTTTGGGTCTCTCTGTTGTCTTTGTCTATTATATAAGGAGAGATGTTATCCTAAGTCATCCCCTGATCTGCTACTACCTTCCAACCCATCGACAAGAAGTGTACATATATGCTCATAATAAATACATATATGACGCTGGTCGTGATCATGGCTGCTGTTGAACTGATGCCAATTCACGCTGGCCCAGAATGAAGCTTTGCTCAGCCGTGAATTCTCCTTATGATGATCAGCTTTCTCTCTGGCCCTTTATGTCACAAAGTTGAATATCCTCTCTCGGTGCTTGGTACTTCCTGATGATGTGTTCAAAATAAGAAGTCAGAAGATGTTCTGTATTTAACTCATTTTCAATGATGGACAACTAAACCACTTCCTCCCCCTGTCCACCCTCACCCCCCAAAACCCTATTGTAAGCAGCACGGAACACTGGAAGTATCACAAATATTTCTTGGGATACCTTCCTTTTCTTCTTTTTTTTTTTTTTTTTGACATCACTGTCCTGGTGGGAGTAGGAAGCCCAGCCTCGCTCCTGGAGAGTTGTTGCTGGATTTGAACCGCCCACCCTGTGGGCTGCAGTTCCGCACACAGCCACTGCGCCACCGGGGCTCAGCCGGGATACATTCTTAGATGTAAAATTGCTGGGTCAAAGCCAAACACAACATTTTAACAAATCTGACTAAACTTCCCTTTCGAGAAGACAGCTCACCTGAGGGCTGTCCCATCCCCTGGCCACCGCTCATTGGTGGCTAACAGCTGCCATAGTGGACGGACAGAGCTAGCGTGTTCCAGGCATCTCTCGCGCTTACCAGCTGGGCAGGAAGGCACTTTGGAGCGTTCCCTCGCTGGCGGTCAGCATCTCGACTGCCCTCTTCCACTCTTCCAGGCTAAAGGCCCCAAAGCTGTCATCGGCATCAAGGACTTAAACGCCACCTTCCAGACAGAGAAGATTGGGAACCCGCACGGGCTGCAGATCACCTACGGCAGAGAGGGTCACACCAGGAACCTGTTCGTGTATCATGAAAGTGGCAAGGTGAGAGCTGGCCGGGCCTCGTGCACACCCTTCTCGTTTGGTGATGGCCCCAGCTGCCCCTTGAGGTTGGAAGCTTCTCTATTCCTTCATCTGTGGAAGGCAGAGTGAGAGGAGGGAGGGGAACGTGGCAGGCGTCACCCCTGGGAGTCCAGCCAGCAGAAGAGCCCTTGCCCGAGGGATGGTGCCTCCAGATAGGACCTGAGACTCTGAATAGGAGAGGGAATCTGAAGCAAGCTTCTCGTGTGTCTGGGGCTGAGACCTTTGGCTTCACCCGCCAGCTTGTTAGCGTCTCCTCCCCAGTCCAGCCCTACAGAAGCCAAATCTGCAGTTTGCAAAATCCCCATAGGATTCCCTGTGCCTATTGATATTTGAGAAGCAGTGATCAAAGGTCCCGGGAGTCAACTCAGCCAGAGAAGGGCCAGCTAGGAGACAGCCCTAAAGCTTGGGTCTGGCGATGGAGATGGGAAGGTGTTTATGGAAATGAGAAAGAGCGATGTTGGGGCTGTCACTCTACGAGCCTCTGTTTATGCCGGGCGCTGCTCAAGGGAGCCCCGGTGGCGCAGGAGGTCACTCACTGACCTGCTGACCACAAGGTCTGTAGTTCCATCCACCAGCCACTCCACTAGATTCACAGCCTTGGAATCCCACTGGGGCAACTGGTCTGTCCACAGGGTCATCGCAAGCGGTTGGGGCGTGGCTTTGGCTTGGACACCGTTTGTGGCGACTGTCGCACATCATTTCTCAGTCCTCTCCTGGACACATTTGATCCCCATCTTCCTGAGACATGGGCATGTTATGATAGGACATGCAAGCTGTCACCCAGCGTCCCCTAGCTGGGGCTTCCCAAGGCCGCCTCCCACATTCCCATCTCTTGGGGTGTTGCGAGGGTGAGCCCTCGTAGCAGCTGAAGCCAGGAGCCAGAGGCCAGCACCAACCTCCCTAGGGACCCTAAGTGACTGCAGGAGGTAGGGCGGATGCTCCCTGCCCCTCAGCGGGCCGAATGCTTTCTCAGGCACCTGGGCAGGGACCTGAAAGGTGTCATCTGCCGATCACAAGGTGTAGTCACTTGGGTAGGCCTCCTCTCCTGATCAGAAGCTGGGATGACAACACCCACTGCCCACAGGATTCTTGAGAGCTGAGAGTCAGGGACCATCAAGATAAAGTCACTCTAATACAGGGAGGTGCATTCCAAGCAGTAGTTGTCAGTTGGGGCTATGGGCCAATGACTGCGGCAGATGTCAAAGACAGGCTCTGGGAACGTCTTCAAAGCGGTACCCGGTCACCAATTCAAGTGCTCACCTTTCATCGCCATGTTTCGCCCCCACACAGAGATCCTCGTGGAACCTCTGCGTGCTCAGCGGGCTCGGCTGGGTGCTAGGATGGAGGAGGTGGGAGGAAACAGGGCAGAATCAGGGGTCTCCAGGAGGGAGAGACACTGGGGACTGGGTGCACACAATAGACGAGGGCGTGGCTGTGCAGGGGGACTTGCAGAAGAGATGTCAGTTGTTTAGCCAGTCACAGAGGCCTAGAGAAAAGACTGTTTCAGAACCACCTGGGACAGAGTGAATGGGAGGCTGACGGGGCGGGGCCGGCAGAGCTGCAGGGAGGTTTTCCAGGGCAGGAGGGTGACTGGGCTTTCTGGAGATCCGAATCAGAAGCCAGCCTTGAGAAAGCACTCCAAACGAGCCTATTGCAACAGCTAACCAGCAAGATGAGTATGAGACAGCGAGAGAACGGGAGCGAGGTGCCCTCTCTTTGCAATGGGCACCCATCGTCCCGTAGCCTCGGAGGTGCGCGCAGTGCTACACTTTCTTGTCTCCCTGGCTTCAAGGATCCCCGTGGCCACAGTCAGTGAGAACTCAGCTCCCTCCTGTGACAGGACCAGAATCTTATATGGAATTCATGCCATCAGGGAACGCAGAGGAGATTCCTGGCTGAGGGAGGCCCTCTGCTGTGGCTCCTGACCAGATTAGGTTGGCTTGGTTCAGAAGGTGGCGACCACCCCTTGGTGACAGACAGTCTGTGCCATGAGGACTTTGACTGAGGGGCCCAAGGTCTCTGGCATTTAGATTCTCCCCTATTTACCCAGGCCTGGTGCATCCAGTGACCTTGGCCTGCCCATCCTGCTCTCGCCCTTGCTTCTCCAGCTTCTCCAGACGCTGGTCGCCAGCCCGGGGGACACACAGGCCTGCAGGAGCACGTAGGTCACTCAGAGAGTGCAGGGGACAGGAGTCAGGAGTTGGGGGATTGTGGCAAGAGGAGAAACCCGCTACAGGATGGAAACAGACATTGGGAGTCAAGCAAGGGGTTTCTGCAGGCTGCATCTGGCCCCAGTCTAGCAGGCTGTGGCTGCTCCGAGAGCTGGTCAGGGCAAGTCCTGGCACGTTCATTTCTGGCCCGACCCCATACCCTTAGTGGTATGGGGGACGCCTGACCCCCGGGCCTTATACCAAACCATACTCACTGCCCTTGGGACCACCCTGATTCAATGTGACCCCATAAGACAGGGTAGAACTGCCACTATAGGGTTCTGAGCCTGTCCCTCTTTATGGGAGTAGAAAACCCCACCTTTCTCCCATAAGGTGACTGGTGATGTCAAACTGTTGACCTCACAGTTAGCAGCCCAATGGGCAATCCCAATACCACCAGGACTCCCTGTGGACTGTATAAGGCCTGCAAAAACATGTATCCCACCTAACATCTCACACTTCACCCAAGAGAAGCCGTTCCAGCCATCGCATCAGTGGTGAATCCATTTGACCAGATCTAGCAGGCTAATTTTTTTGGGGGGGCCATCACTACCCTTTGGTGGGAGTAGGAGGCCCAGTCTTGCTCCTGGAGAGCTGCTGCTGGATTTGAACCGCCAATTCAGTGGACTGCAGGCCCCCCCACAACCACTATGCCATCGGGGCTCAGCCCCAGGCTAATTTTTTAAGTTGGTAATTTCATAGGTCCCACAAATGATGTTATACATCTCCAAATGGCCCTTGGAAGAAATAGAGGTCCCCCGCCCCTGCCTGGGTGTCTGAGAATCGAGGCTTTGAACAACCCCGGGGGTCAAGAGCATTCAGACCCCAGAACACTAGGCCAGGTGCTTGGGAGGGGGAAATTGTGCTGTATTCGTTCCTTGGATGCCACAGTCAAATGGATTTCTCACTCTCCGGTTTATATAAAGATCTCGCACCGAAGCCATTTGAACAAGTCTCTCAGGCTCCCAATTCCACATTCCTGGGAGAAAGAAGCTGATGAGCCCAATCTGACTTCTACCTTAGTCCAGCCCTGGTCCAGCTGTGAGCACCAGGATGGGGATTGAATCATCGCAACTGGTGTGGGTGCAACTGTGGGTGGGAGGTGGGAGGTGCATGTCTTATCGAAGCAGGGTTCAAGCAAGCACCTCAAGCATATCTGTTACAACATCTAAATGAATCTGCAAGATGAGAGGGTGCTCTCAGTAAAAGGTATTTGTGGGGATGGAGGTGGGTGAGGCGGAGTGTTTACGAAAGAGGGAAGTTGCAGCTGGGTTTGTGCGGAAGGAGCTCAGCGGGCCAAGCAACCATGCTGACACCCTTAGACTTTTCCCCAAGAGCAGTGAAAAGGGCTGAAGGGCGGATACAAGCACAGTCACAATTAACTGGCGATCAGCAACCCACCCCAGCAGAGAATTGGCAAGGCCGGCTAGGCAGGGTCAGTGTGGTTTTTAGGTGAGAGCTGACACAGCCCTGGGCTTCCAGACCCTGAATTGTCCCCAGCAGTGGCACCGAGGTCCACGCCAGCTCTAGCCAAGGTGGCCGAGCAGGCGAGCGGCATCCCCAGGGGCCCTTGTCTACCCCCCAAAAGAGTCTTCCCCACCTCAGAGCAGTGCTTCCTGAGGCCTCTGGTTTTCAGAGGTTGCACTTGAACACACTCCTCAGGTGAGCTCCGTGTACATCCAAGATAAGCAGCACTGCCCTGAGGCCAATGCACCTAGTCTCTCTGGGTGGTGTAAATGGTTCAGCGCTGGACTAACAAGCTCAGAGGTTAGCAGTTCAAGCTCATCTAGAGGTGCCTCAGAAGGAAGGCCTGGTGAGCTGCTTTCCAAAGGTCCCGGCCTTAAAGATCCCCGGGGAGCTCCGTTCTCACCTGGAGCCGTGAGTCAGAGTCAGCAGCCACATACACTCTTGGCACTGGCAAGGTCCTTGTGGGAGTCCCACGTGGCCGACCTTGGTCCTTTCCTGCAGCTCCATCAGTCCCTGCTGGAAACCAGCCGAAGTCAAGTGACGGTCGGGAGCCTCCAGGCCCCAGGAACTCTTTGTCTTCCCCCTCCCCCATGCAAAGGCTGAGTAAATAATCGATGAACAACATTGGTACACCTGACCTGCCCTCAGGCCTGGCCCTCCTCTCCACCTCACCAGCTGTCTGTCTGTCCTTCCCATTTAGGAGATCGTGGACTGGTTCAATGCCCTCCGCGCAGCCCGTCTGCAATACCTGAAAACGGCCTTTCCTGAACTTGGGGAGTCCGAGGTGAGCTCAGCGTGGGCCCCAGTCTTAGCTTCTGAGTCTCCTCTCTGCCCCCCTCCTCCCCTTCTCTGCTGACCCTGGAGACACCCAGAGACCAGACTGAGTTCGGAGGCAAGACCTGGGGTCCTGGGCCTGGGACACCACAGAGTGAACAGAAGGACTTTTGGAACTTGTGTATGATGTCACACAACACAAGACAGTAGACTAACCCTTCAGGATGCTCAGTCGCTAGCTAGAGTTCGCAGGGGCTCACAATCTGGGCATCACTCTTTGATCTCAGGTAATGTACCCACAGCCCTGTACGTGCTGCTTCCAGAGTGATATTGGCATTGTCTTGAGATCCCTTTCATCTAGTGACCCTTTGGAACGAAAGTGAGGTAGGGATGATTATTCCCCTTGGAGATGAGAGACCGACTCCTGGGATGGCCAAGTGTCTAAGTTGAAGGCGAGTTTTCCACTCTAATGCATCCTTTGTCTCACGTGTTCCGGTCAGGGAGCCAGTGGGACTCACCCCCAGACAGCGGTAACAGAGACATGCCTCCTGTCTGTGGTCAAAGTGTGATCCGGACAGTGTCTGTCTGATCATCGCCCTTAGACAAAGGGGATGCCCAGCTGTCTCTCAGCTTGTCTCACAGCCTGCTGGGGTTGGGCAGAGGGTGACTACTTTGAGTGGTCTTCAACACGTCATCACCAGCCTGCTGTGTGAGCAAGGCAGGTCGACAAGACCTCTCTGAGCATGTTTCCATATCTGTCAGCCGGTGATTGGGCCTGTTCATCTCTCAGGACCTCTTCCAATTCTGAGGTGCTGTGGTTCCTGCTGGAGGCCCCCCTTAAGTGGATTTGAAAAGTTTTGGGGGTAGAGAATGCTATGCATTGGACTGCTCACCGTAAGCTCAGCAGTTCAAAGCCACCAGAAGCCCTATTGGAGAAAGATGAGGCTGTCTGCTCCCATAAAGATTTACAGCCTTGGGCTGAGCCCCGGTGGCGTGAGTGGTTGAGTGCGGAACTGCAGCCTGCGGGCTTGGCGGTTCAAATCCAGCAGTGGCTGGGTAGTTCCCACGACCACCAGAGACACTGCCCACAAAAAAAAAAAAAAAAAAAAGATTTACAGCCTTGGAAACCCAAAGGGACAGGTATACTGTGACCTATAGATTGTGCCCTCCAGGTCAAAATCAAGTGGATGATAGTGGATTTTGTTGTTGTCGTTTGCATTGGATTTCTAGGCAATAGGAGTGGGGAGGCCATGTACACCCTGGGATTTGCTGTTGTTGTTTCAAATGATTAAGCCTTCCTTGAAACCCTAAATGCATTTTAATTTCAAGGATGATGGGCATTCGGATCGAACGAGGGACTACTTTGTGATTTAAAATCAGGAAAGGTGTGTGTCAGGGTTGTATTCTCTCAACATATTTTTTGATCTGTGTGCTCAGCAAGAATGTGGGCGATATGCAGAGGAATGTGATGTTCTGCAATGCACAGAGGACACAACCTTGTTTGCTGCTAATGAAGAGTACTTAAAGCCTTTGCTGATGAAGATCAAGGACTCGTCTTCAACTTTTAGCTCAAAGTCAACAGACCCCAAATCCTCACAACTGCACCAAAAGGTAACATCGTGACAAATGGAAAAAAAGATTGCAGTGATCAAGGATTTCATCTTCCTTGGATGCACAATCGATGCTTATGGAGGCAGCAGTCAAGAAATCAAATGACGTCTTACACTGGACAACTCTGTGGCACAAGACTCTTCTCTCTTAAGTATTAAAAAGCAAATTGGTCACGTTGAGAAGTAAGGTGTGTCCAACCCAAACCACGGTATTTCCAATCGTACATCGGCATGTGAAAATTGGACATGGAGTCAGAACGATTGAAGCCGAATCAACACACTTGGACGATAGCGCTGACACAGAGTAGTGGGAGGAGGACGGACTGACGGAGCAAACGAGTCTGTCTTGGAAGAAGTACAGCCAGAACGTTCCTTAGACATGAC
This sequence comes from Nesogale talazaci, assembly GCA_004026705.1. NCBI lineage: Eukaryota > Metazoa > Chordata > Mammalia > Afrosoricida > Tenrecidae > Nesogale > Nesogale talazaci. The sequence goes on from PVJH01021695.1 coordinate 10,015, forward strand.
GATGGCGAGCCTGTTCTTTGGACATGTTATCGGGAGAGACCAGTCCCTGGCAAAGGACACAGGGACACAGGGAAAAAGGAAGATCTTTGACAAGATGGATCGATACAGGGTTGTCACAGTGGGCTCAAAGCTAACAAGACTCTGTGTGTGTGTGTGTGTGTGTGTGTGTGTGTGTGTGTGCAGGGCCTGGTAGTGTTTCATTGCGCTGTACAAAGGGTCGCTCTGGGCTGAGCCCTGGTGGCGTAGTGGTTGTGTACGGGACTGCGGCTCTCAGGGTTGACGGTTCAAATCCAGCAGCAGCTCTCCAGAAGCAAGGCTGGGCTGCCTATTCTCACCAGCGCAGTGATGCAAAAAAAAAAAAAAAAAAAAGGTGGCTCTGAATGAAAAGCAACCTGACCACACCTGACAACCCGACCACAACGAGGGTCTAGGGACACCTTAGCGGCTCAGTGGTAGTCTATACCTTCCGTGTGGGAGACCCAGGCTGCCTGCCCAGCCAGTGCAGCTCATGTGAGCCACCGCGTGTCTGTCCGTGAAGGCTTGTGTGTGGTCATGATGCTGAACAGGCTTAGGTAGAGTAGGATGGAAGGCCTGAGGGTCGACCTCTGAAAATCAGTGATCCCAGGCAGGCAGGTGGTGGCAGGGACCCATTGTGCATGGGGTCCACATGATTCTGGGGCCAATGGGGCAGCAGCTATGTCTGAAACAGGGGTGCTGGAGTCTGTTTGGGGCCCAGTGAGATGGGGACAGTTCCCAAGAGGCCTGGGTCAGAGTCCTCCAGCCTGCTGTGTCAGCACTCGTGTGGGCAGGCGGTGCATGGGGAGTGCTGACTGCAGGTTGCCGGGAAGGCGAGTGGGGACAAAGTGCAAGACTCAGCAGAATTTCATCTGGGCCAGTTTTCCCACTCTGCTGCCCCGGGTGGAGGAAATTGGCCACCCGCCAACATCTTCTAGGTCCTCTTTGCTCCCCGCCTACCCTCCCCATCTCACTCCTTTTCCTCCCGGCCTGCCCCCTCCTCTCTGTTCTGCTGCCTCTCTCCTCTCTGGTCTCCTGCTTTATCTTCGAGGCTGCCTCTCAGATTTATGGGCCCTGATGGCTGAAGACAGGGGCGTTCTGGTGGGGGTGTGGTCTCTTATACAGATCACATGGGCTCAACTCAGAGAAGCTGATGTGTCAGTAAAGTGACCAGATTTTAAGCAGGGACACCAATGACCGGGCGTGGGGGGGTGGGGGTGGGGGGGGCATGGGGGTGGTGCTTCTTGATTAAAAATTTGGTCAATATGGAGCAACAAAAATGTTCATAGAATACAAAAATAGTATTGTAATATATTTATTTAATTTTAAAACGCTGTGGGCTGCAGAACAAATTGTTAAAAAGTGGGACTTCTGGTCACCTTATACTGAGGGCAAGTCACCTCACCTCTGCCACCATGGGGACATTGTCTGCCAGCACTGGGAGCTTCTCCCTTGTACCGGTTGGTTCCTTCACCCTGGACTAGCCCTGCTCGGGCCCCCAGTGAAATGACTGAGCGGATGAGGACTGTCTTTCTTCCATGTGGTAGAATATGAAAGCTCATCCAACATTTTAGGGCAGATGTGGTATAGCTCCTAATGTTTGTTTAATAACATTTTTTACTGACATAGCCTATGCATTCCAATGTATACATTGGTGCAGTCCTGCGGACAACCACTATGCCACCGGGGCTGAGCCCTGGAAAATGGGTCTTGAGAGGCACAGGGTCTTGCCAAGGTAACGTGGCTTCTTGACTTCAGAGTTGGAATTAGAACGCAGAGCTCCTGGCTCCTTGTCCAAGGCCTTATCTGCTTTTTGGCTTTTATTTACTCATTAGTTATTTTAATCAGGACCTCTTACAGATATCATAACATTCCATTACCTCAGGCAGTCTTGTACAATTGCTACCACAATCAGGGTCTTTCTTCTTGAACTCCTTGATGTCAGAACCTCCTTAGTCATCCTCCTCCCCCCACCATACCCTCCAGGAACCTTTATTCTTTTGTTTTTTTCTATAATAGTTTTTTTTGGGGGGGGTTGCCACCTCTTACACTATGCAATATATCCATTCACATATACTTCTTGTTGTTCAATCCCATCGAGTGGGTTGATACAGTTTTCAGCATTATTATCTCCCTTTTCCCCCTTCCTACCCCCCTCCCTTATCTTGTATCCTCAGGGAATCATTACTCCTATTACTGTTTCTTGACTATTTTGACTTTCATGAATATACAAATGAACATATGCAAATATGACACGATTAATGAAGTAAAACAAATAAAACCCATAAGAGTAAGGGAAGGAAGTATGATGTGGTAGGGGGAGGACAGTTATGTGGTTCATCAGTGCCACATTGCACCCTGGATTTATCATGCCTTCCACGTGGCCCTCCTGAGAGGGACTGCTCAGTTATCTCACAGGTGGGTTTTTGGTCTCCACTGCATCCATGCCCCTTCACATCGATTTGGTTGCATGTTTTTGAACTTCTGATACCTCTTCCCATCGACCCTGATACGCTTCCCCTTGTCACGCCATGATCACACAGGCTGGTGTGCTTCTTCCATGTTTGTTGCTTCCCTGCTAGGTTGCTGCATCTTTTAATAGCCGGACACCACAGCTTTCTTCACTACATTTTCTTATGCACCCATATTGTCTTCAAGGGTTGTGTCAGGAAGGTGACTGTCATACAGTGCCACCTTATTAGAACAAACCATTCTTTTACTGAGGTAAAATTTAAGTAGAGGCTCAAAGTCCGTCTGCTTCCTTGCTGCATTTGCGCAGATATATTTATATACTTTCCTTCTTTCTTAATTTTTCCCTCCTACCCCACTATTATATTTACCCATTGTTCACCTCTCAGTATTTCCTCTGAGATACAATTTGATTGATCAAAAATGGCCAGAAGGGCTGAGCCCCGGTGGCGTAGTGGTTGTGCGTGGAACTGCAGCCCACAAGGATGGAGGTTCAATTCCAGCAGTGGGACTGGGCCTCCTACTCCCACCACCAGGGCAGTGATGCCTAAAATAAATAAATAAATAAATAAATTTTAAAAATGTTAAAAAAAAAATGGCCAGAAAAGCTACACTCTCCTAACCATCAATTTTAGAACACTTACTATTCCCCTGTACCTGTCATTGTTGGCTCCCCACTTATCTCCTTCCCCCTTGCTCCTCTCACAACCCCCAAGGTATTATCTTCTTGTTTACTTTGCTGCTACCTCCTTTAGGCCTGCATCAGAATTTCCGTGATAGCCAGGTCTTGACCAGAGGACTCTGAGCATGCACAGCTGCTGTGTTTACACTTCAGCCTACCAGTGCCGTGAGGGAGTCCTGGCTACCATCTATAATCCAACATGTCCCAGCTTTTTACCCAACCAACCACAGGAGTTTAGCACAATCCCTGGCCACTTCTTTATAAGTACTATGAAGATGAGCTTGGGAGCTTCCCAAAGTTCATGGGAAAATAGAATGAAAAGATGTTGGAATTTTCCACCAGCTTTTTGAAGTACCCCTCATCCCTAACTTGCAAGCCTGTGAAATAACACCCAGGATTCTCAGGGTGGCTGCTGAGAGGTGGGTGCAGAGGCTTGGAGGGGGTGGCAGAGCTGGTGAGCCCCAAGACTTGAATTTTCAAGTGCAACCAAATATGAGCTTTGAAGCTGTGTCATGATAATTTTTTGTCATGATAATTTTTTTTAAGAGAATTATCAAGAAGCATGGCTGAGGGGAAAACTAGAACCACCACAGGAGGTTACAAAAACGACATCCTCAAGGTAGCCATGGATGAATGTTCAAGTCCTTTACCATGATATTTAAGAATTCTGTGTACATAAGCAAAGATGGTGAAGAAAGTTGATGGGACCCGGCTATCAAAAGATATAGTGCCTGGGGTCTTAAAGGCTTGAAAGTAAACAAACAGCCATCTAGCTCAGAAGCAACAGATTCCACGTGGGCAAAACACACCAGCTTGTGGAACCACGAGGTGTCAAAGGGATCAGGTATCAGGCTTCAAGAACTAAAAATCATAACATTGAATGCTCACTTTCCTGATATGATCACTGATGACAAATGCATGCATAAACAAATGTGCTGAAGAAAGCTGATGGTGCCCCGCTATCAAAAGATATAGCGTCTGGGGTCTTACAGGCTTGAGTAAACAAGCGGTCATCCAGTTCAGAAGCAACAAAGCTCACATGGAAGAAGCACACCAGCCTGTGTGGCCACGAGGTGTCAAGGGATCTGGTATCAGGCATCAAAGAACGAAAAATTATATTATTTGGGGGGGGTGGAATCACTGCCCTGGTGGGAGTAGGAAGCCCAGCCTTCCTCCTGGAGAGCTTCTGCTGGTTTTGAACCATAAAAATTACATTATTATAATTGAGGGGAAGTACAGATTGGGGACCCAAAGCTCATCAATAGGCGAAGCGACATCCTCGTATAGAGAGGTTGCAGGGAGGAGATGAGCCAGTTAAGGTACAGTGTAGTAACAATGAAATATGCAACTTTCCTCTAGTTCTCTAATGCTTCCTTCCACCCACTATCATGATCCCAATTCTATCAGACAAATCCAGCTAGACCAGGGGATGTACACTGGAGTTGGAAACATGGGGAATTTAGGATAGATGATCTCTCAGGACTAATGGTGGGAGTGGTGATACTGGGAGGGTAAAGGGATGGTGGAATAGAAAGGGGGAACTAGGGCTGAGCCCCGGTGGCGTAGTGGTTGTGCGCGGGACTGCGGCCCACTGGGACGGAGGTTCAATTCCAGCAGTGGGGCTGGGCCTCCTACTCCCACCACTGGAGAGCAGTGATGCCCCCCCCCAAAAAAGGGGGGGGAACTAATTTCAGGGATCTACATATAACCTCCTCTCTGGGGTACGGACAACAGAGAAGTGAGTGAAGGAACACCAGACAGTGTACGATGTGAAAAAGTAATGACAATTTGCAAATTATTAGGGGTTCATGGGGGGAGGGTGACTGGAGGAAGGAAAATATGGGGAGCTGGTACTGTGGTCCTAAGTGGAAGGAGGATGTCTTGAGAGTGATGATGGCAACAAGTGTGCAAATGTGGCCTGCATACAATTGATGCATGTATGGATCGTGATGGGAGTTGTATGAGCCCCCAGTAAAATGATTTATAAAAGATTTTTTAAAAAAAGGAGGAGGAAAAAGGAGCTTATACCACGGACTCAAGTAGAAAATATTTGGAAATGAAGATGGCAACATGAGTACAAATATGCTCGATACAAATGATGTATGGAAAAGGGCTGAGCCCCGGTGGCGTAGTGGTTGTGCGCGGGACTGCGGCCCACTGGGACGGAGGTTCAATTCCAGCAGTGGGGCTGGGCCTCCTACTCCCACCACCGGAGAGCAGTGATGCCCCCCCCCACCAAAAAAAAAAAAAAAAAAAAAGACAAATGATGTATGGAATGTTATAAGAGCTGTAAGAGCCCCCAATAAAAATCATTGGGAAAAAAAAAAAAAAGAATTCTCGGGCCCTAAGTTGGAGGATGTTTCGAGAATGATGATGGCAACAAATGTGGCCTGCATACCACATGTGGATGTATGGGGAGCCTTTGTCTCACATACTTTGGACACGCTTTCAGGAGAGACCAGTCCCTGGAGAAGAGCATCATGCTTAGTAAAGTGGAGGGGAAGAAGAAAGGGGGCAAGTCCTAAGCTAATGGACTGACGCAGTGGCTGCGACAACGGGCCCAAACAGAAGAACTTTGTGTGGACAGTGCATGCCTGGGCAGTGTCTTGTTCGGTCGTACATAGGATGCTATGAGTCACAACCAACCTGATCGCACCTAACAACAATAACAAGCTGTAGAAGATGACATGTTTGGGTGTTCGGTGCTATATTTGCCAAGCAGTGAAGTTCAGTGCTGTGCTGCGTTGCTTCTGACTCATAGGGACCCTGTGTGCAACGTGAGAAATACACTTTCTGGCCCTGAGAGGGTCTCCTTGGTGTCTGTGGTAGTTAGATCATCTGTGTCAATTTGAGACTTCAGAGCGAAGGGGTGGGGTTTAGACTGTCAATCAGGTTGCAGCTTGATGAGCTAATTTGGAGGTGCTAAGGAGGTACATTACTTTGCTGGAGGTGGGACAGTCATTCATTCCCTGTGAGACGTTCCTGTTGAGAAGACACATGGAACAACACTAGATCCCTGGAGCTGAAGGAGCCACAGGGAGACCCTTGCCTGTGCTGAGATGCTTCTACCGCCACCACATCCACAAGACTTTGCACCCACTGGCCTGTGATCTTCCTGCATTCAGCATTATTAATGGCCGCATGAATCTAAAAGGAAATTATGGCTAGTCTTGGACATACGGGCTGATATTGAACTTGTGGACTGGGCTGGGATATTTTCTTAATGTACAATTACTCTTTTGTAGAAAGCTCTTTCTGGCACACATATGAGTGCCCATGAATTTGTTTCTCTAGTCAACCCAGACTAGCACAGCTTTTTACCTGCCTCCACACTCTGGTGATCGAAAAGCCAGAAATCAGTTCCTTGGTCCACAGCTAAGTCATGGACGCCGGCCACTGGAGACCTCATATGTGTCACAGGAAAATGGTGTTGTACAGAGTCTTCCACAGCTGGTTCCTCAGAAGTAGATCACCAGGCCTTTCTTCTGGGGCTCCGTTGGGTAGACTCAGTCTTGCAACCTTTGGCTTAGCAGTTGAACCATTTGCATCCTCCGGCATTCCAAGATTACTAAAGGAATCCTTAAAGCCAGCCCGGCTCAGCCATGCGAGTTGGTTCTGCAAACAACTGGGATGTGCCATCTGGCTCTGTTGAATAATAATATTGCATCCATTCCGTGTTCCAAATATAATCCTGTGAACCATGAGGGCCCATCCTTCCTCATTCCAAACGTCGCCCCCTTTGGGGGAGCCCAGCCAAATGGGGAGCCTCGAGGGCCTGTGGCGTGCGTCAGGGACTCAGTGTCTGTCTCTTCCCACAGCTCCTGCCTCTCATCACCAGGAATTACCTCAAACAGGGCTTCATGGAAAAGACAGGACCAAAGGTACAGTCTGCCGTTCCCCTGCGTGGCTTACATGACCCTCCTAACCAAGGTAGTGGTACATCACTTGGGAGGTGGGGACCTGGACACAAGGGAGAGGGTAGGGGGGAATGAGGCAATAGTTGGTGAGCTCCTGGGTTTCAAGCCCAGCGGTGCTGTCACACCTCTCCCTGGCACTGGGCAGCTCCTCCTTTTCCTGTCTTTGCTACTTTGGTGACATAGCCTCAAGTGGGCTTCACAAAGTCCACGGGAAACTGGAATGAAAAGATCATGAACTCTGCAAAACCCTCTGCTGTAGATGTGAGTCACCCTTTCCAACATTCTTCCCACACACGGTTCAGACGTCTGCTCCAGGTATCACACTGGGAACAGTTATTCATTTCCCAAGCTCCCCACCAAGCTTCCCCCTGTCCCTCATCAATCTTTTTTTTTTTTTTTGGGGGGGGGGCCTCACTGCCCTCTCGTGGTGGGAGTAGGAGGTCCAGCCTTTGCTCCGTGGAGCTGGAATCGAACCTCCATCCCAGTGGGCTGCAATCCCGCGCACTACCACTACGCCACCGGGGCTCAGCCCTCTCCCACCAATCTTAAAAGGGACTCAGTGACCCCTAAGCAGGGGGTCTCCTTTGTCCTGGAACCCACAGATGGATGTTAGGCTTCATACCCTTGCCGTGGACATCACTAGCCTCTTCTCACTTTGCTCCTCTACCTGACCCCAGTCCTAGGAGGGCACAGCTGGAGAAGATCACAGGGGTGGTGGCTTGGGCCCCTCCACCAGCACATAGCCACATGAACACTCTCCGCCCCTGCATCACGTGTCCTCCCCCAAACTCAGGCCAGGCTCTCTTTTGCTGGGGAGCCTGCCCCAGCCTCCAGGGCGCCTCATTCCACCTGCTTCCAGAAGGAAGGGCAGTCCCCTTTGCTTCTTAGCTCCTGTGGGTGGGCCAGAGGTATTGAGGGTGGCTGCTTCAGGATGGGGGTCTCAGTCCTAGCCTAAAGCTGTTGGGGGTTGGGCAGGTGTATGGGAAGGAGAGAAGAAGAAAGGGGGGGAGTGTAGAGGGAGGTCTAAAAATGGCAGCATCCCAGTGGCTTTTTTTTCAAGGTGTCATCTGTTGACAGGATGGTGGTACAGTCTCTGATGAAGGTGATAGGGAGTCCAGGCTTGCAGGTTTCAGACCAGACTGTTTCCCAACCAAGAGCAAGCCGGCCCCTCCCCATGGCATTTGCCCCAGACTAAGGATAGAATTTGGCCAAGGCCAGCGCTTTCAGCCTTGCTGAGCAGTGGTCACTTCTGATTTTCCCAACTTCCTTTTTCTCCGAGACTTCTGGTTCACAGCTTGAGAAAGACGGAAGTGCCTCTTCCAACCGGAGGAGGCAGGGTCTGGAGACAGCAGGACGAGCATCCACAGGCTCTGTCCCGCGCAGAGGGCGGGGACTGGAGGTCAGGATGGAGACCACAGGCCAGGCAGCTGCTCTGGCTTGGTCCCGGCTGGCCTCTTGACCTGTGTGCTCAGTATGTGCAGCCCTGGTAAGAGGTTCCCTCTTTTGCAGCAGAGAGAACCCTTCAAGAAACGGTGGTTTGCCCTGGACCTGCAGGAGCGGAGGCTGCTGTATTACAAGAACCCACTGGTAAAAGCCACTCTGGTCCCTTCCCGGGGCAGAGAGAGGGGTGGCCAGAGGGAAGCCACTGACGGGCACAGGGCCCAGCCGGGAGCCCAGGGCTGGGGACATGTGACCTACAGGGTGTTTCTCTTGAGGCACATCCTGTGTGCACACGGTGCAGAGCCTTGGCCTGTTCTCCCCTCCCGCCTCCAGGAAGTCTGGACTCGGGTCTACAGTGCTGTAACCGCAGCGAAGTCAAGTTGAACTTTGTCTCCTGTGTTAGCCCAGATAGATTAGAGAAACAAAATTCATCAACACGCATGTGCATATAAGGAAGAGGTTTATAGACAAGAGCGATTGAACCTTGAGCAAACATCCTAGCTCAGTCCAGTCCAAGGTCACAAATCCGAGATCAGGCCTATGTCCGATATCAATCTCTAAGTCCTCTTCAGATTCACGAAGCCCATGCAATGACGCCAGGACAATCACAGGCCAGGGGGTGCAGAGTCTTGTGGATCCAGTGGTGGTAGAAGCATCTCAGTGCTGGCGGAGGTCTCCACGTGGCTCCTCCAGTTTCCAGGGCTCAGGGTCTATCAGCATGCTGCCCTGTGTCTTCTCAGTAGAGTGTCTCCAGGAGACTGAGTAGTGAGTCCTCCGAGGGGAAAATACGCCAGATTTCCCAGAATTCTCAGCGAGAAAGCCAGGCCTACAGAGCTCTCGTTGACGATCTCCAGATTGACAAACTAGACGCCACCCGTACACTCTTAATCCTCAAATTGACACCAGGTCAGCTGACTGCCACATCTCCTCACCTCCAGGCCTCACCTCTACCCAAAGAGTCTGGGAAGTGTCGCGGTTAGTACTTAGAGGGGGCTTTGGTCTCAGCCCAGCCATTTGTAGATCCATACCCTTTAGTCTAGGTACTTTGTTCTCTGTGCCACAGTTTCTTCCTCTGGAAACAGACTTGGTAACAGTCATGATGATTCAGTGAGCTGTTAGAGGTGGGCCCCTTTTTACTGCACTTAGCAGACCCTGCAGGTTTATAAGCGGAAGGTTTCTGGGGAGCAAGTTTCTGGAGCAGTGGTTCTCAGCCTTCCTAATGCTCCTTGTGATGAGTCTCTCACCCCGTTCCTCCTGTGGTGACCCCAATCCATAAAATTATTTTTGTTGCTATTTCATAACTGTAATCTTATTACTAGTATGCATTGACCGACTTCTCTGAAAGGGTCATTTGACCCCCCAAAGGGGTTGCGACTCACAGGTTGAGGACCACTGTTCTAGACTAAGAGAGAGAAGGAAGAAAGGGCTGGAGATCTACTTCTGATCATGCTTCCTGGGGAAACGGCAGTTTGGACAGTTCAAACTGTGGCTGCTCACGGGGACGGCCCACGGCTGGGCCACATTTGGTCCCATGGTGTGTGGCCCCACCACCCGCGCGGGATGGCAGCTTACAGCAACATTATTTTGACAGATGGATGGAGGCGGTTTATTTAAGGCTTGGAGCCTTTTCCAGTTCTGGGTCTAACTGAGTAGAGATCCCAGGAGGGGCTTGCCACATCCTTTTACCAGAACATTCCTGGAGCTGCCCCCTCTGTTCCTTTTCAGGATGCCTTTGAGCAGGGTCAGGTCTTCCTCGGGAGCTGCGAGCAGGGCTACGACGTCTACGACGACCTGCCCAAAGGCATCCGGGGGAATCGCTGGAAAACCGGCCTCACCGTCGTGACCCCCTTCCGGAGATTCGTCTTCACCTGCCCCACCGAGAAGGAGCAGCGGGAATGGCTGAGGAGCCTGCGGGAGGTGCTGTCCCACCCCATGACGCCCCTCAGCAGCCTCGGTAAGACGCGGGCACTAGCTTCTAAAGGCCAAGAGCAGAGGGCAGAACCAGGCTTCTCCGCTTGGGCGCAGCGCACACCAGACCAGTGGGCATCAAGACCTTTCTGCTCCTAGTGCCTCCACCTGTCGAAGCAGTGCCCAGTCGGGATTTCCGTGGTTGATGTGGGGGCAGTAGGACTTTTGCCAGGACTTTCTTTGGAGGCACCTATGGATGGTCTTGACTCTCCACCTTTAGGGTTAGCAGCCGCGTATGTCCATCTCATGGGTTTTGCTAGGAGGCCAGGAAAGGAGCCCCGAGACCAAGGTTGTGGCGTCTGATGACCCTCTTTCCATTTCCTTTCTGCCAAAGAAAAGTGCATGTTATTACCGGAAAGCTTTCCTCTCCATCCGCCCCTCCATTCTGCAGGGAGCCCACCTCTCTCAGCTTTTGGGGGTGTTCGGTCCTGGCAGAACGATCGGTGCTCTTACGGGAGACCCATGTGTACCCCACTCAGTCTAGGGGCTGCACGGCCCCCCTCTTTCCCACCACCCCTTGAGTTTCTTTTCTTGTGAGAAAGCCCCACCCCGGTCCATTATTATTAGTTGAGGTCCCCACCCACCAGACAGCTTCTAGGATCTCGGACTCCCACACGAAGAATTCGTAGGCTAAGTTTAGTGCACATCTTTTCTGGGGCCCTCCCTTCTGTTGGCCTTGTTTCTGCTCCTCCTTTTCATCCTTAAATGAGTCACAAGTGGGCTTCCCTAACTCTGGTGACCAGGTGGGCAGAGGTTCTGAGCAGGACAGACTGTGTACATACAAGCTCTCTGCCTCCTCGAACCCCAGCGCTGCAGAGGCCGCCTCGCAGGCTTCTGGAAAGTTGTTCGCCAGGCTGACCACTGGTCCTTTCTTTTCTCTCCGTGCGAGCCTCTCCAGGATTTCTACCCCTGCGTGTGTCTCACACGCCGCTTCTCTGATGTGGGGGCCCCTCTGGCGGCTGCTTTTGTGTTGATTTCGTTTTTCTCCCCACTCTGGATCCTTCTGTCACTGTGTCCTGCCCCTCCACCGGGTCGCCTCGGGTGTAGTGACAACATGGCACCTTTTCTCATTTCCCAGCAGCGACATCAGCAGACAGCGCCCGCAGCACCAGGTGACCCGGGGACCGAGGAGCTGGCTGATCAGTGATCACTCAGGCTCCTGTCTGGCAAGAAGAGCTCACCCAGGTTGCGTTGCCTAGCAGGGGCGCCCTGCAGCCAGCGGCCATCTCTGCAGTGAAATCTACAAGACGACAGGCGTGCCAGTTACCCGCTGGCCCCCTGGCCTGTCTGCCTGCCCAGCCCCGCGGCCTCTGTGGGTCCGGTTGCATGGAGGGACATCTGAAGTGCCCTCCCGGCCCTGGACTTCCTCCTAGCCAACAGGGGGGCAGAGCTATGGAAGGAAGGGCACCTGCCACCTCTGCAAAGGCGTGCTTGTGCCACACACGTGTGCGTTCGGCATGGAATTCCGAGGTGATCGTCAGACAAGCCCACACTGTGTAAAACAGCAACTCTCCAGGCCTTGTCGCACATGTCCATCTTCTGAGCAATAAAACCACCTGGGGCCTGCTATAGATGGAAGGAGGCTCAGGAGACCTGGCACCCCAGTGCATTGCTGGTCCTGCAGTCCATGTGCCTGTTTGCACGGACGGGACCACAAGGGATTCTGGGTATGGATGTTCGTTAATGAAGAGTATTAGAAGAGGGTGAGCTGTCCGCTGTGTCTGTGTAAGAGAACACTCTTGTTCTTGGGAGGTACGTTGGAGGGATTGCTATTGATTGTGCTATTGGCTCTTAAATGGTACACACAGAAAGAGTGACCTTCTGTGTATCACTGCCTTTACAGTTCTGCCTTTTCCAGCATGTCACATATTTGGAGTCATACAGTATATGAGGGGTTCCTCCCCAATGGAATATTTTCCCCCTAAATAGATGTATTTAAATTAATTCTACAAGACAACCTGATCACCTTCAAAGTGTTCTCCATTACACTTAATACATTTGTCAACTCTGTGACTCCATTCTGGGAATCATTTTTTCAAACTCATCTCTTTGGATGGCTGACAGCACCTCCCTCACTTTTTTTTTCAATCTCTTCTGCATGGTCCAATCACTGACCTTCCATGTTCCTCATTGAGGAAGTAAAAATGGGTCACTCAGAGTGAAATCGGATGAGCAAGGTGTGGGGGGCAAGAGAGGCATCCTGTGTTTTGTTGCATGAGCAGGTGCTTTGTTGTGGCGGCAAGACCAATCCCCCGTCTTTCCATAAGTCAGGTCTTTGTTGTTATACACTGTTAGACAATCTTTTCAGAACCTGTGAACAGTAAGCTTGTTTAGCAGCCTGATCTGGTGGAAAGAACTCCAAATACACTAAGAGTGGACATTTTTGTTCATTGGGAAGTTGATGGGCATCCAGGACAAGCTTTGTCATCAATCAGCATTTCACCTTTTTTGAATTGAGAAAACCACTCATACAAGAGTTTTTCCCATAGTGCTGTCCTGGTAAGCTGTGTTCAACACCACAACCGTTTCTGGGGCATTTCCTCCTGAGCAGGAAACAAAGTTTCACAGCTGCACGCTGTTCTCTGAAATTGACCATCGTGAAAAGCAAAGTTCTAGCGAAATGTTTTCATGAAAAAATTCACTGTGACCAGAGAGAACCTTCCCAAGTGCTTACTGGTGCATGAGCCTGGAGCAAGTTGCTTGGTGCTCTCCTAGTGGAAAAATGCATACTATGAAAGCTCTGCTTTGCCCAGCACAATTCTGGGTTTTTTTGTATATCCCTACATCCTAGATTACTAGCTTCTTTCACTGAGCCATATGTCTCCAGGGTCCTTCTGGGTCACTCCGTGGCTTGCTGGCTCAGTTTTTTTTTTTCCTGATGTGCTTGGTTGTTTTTTTTCCCCCTTTTAAAATGAGGAAATTGAGTAATTACGGAAACTCAAGCATACGTCACAAGCATTCTTGACCCCCTTCTAGGCACCAAGATCGGGGACAGGCAGGAATGACAGCACAGTGTCCTGTTGCCTTGGGGATGCTGTCCCACACCTGGGTCTTCTAAGGAGGCCCCCCACCTCCGGCTGCTAAGAGATGGGGAAGTGCAGATGTGTGGGAATGTGTGGCAATAATAGAGGTTACCTTCACGACGGGGGGGGGGGGAGAGAAGGCACCTTCCTCTTCAAAAAGTGACATAAACCTTTAGAGCTGCTTAGAAGTTAAGCAATGAGAAGGAGAAGAGAAAAACACCTAAAGGTGGAGGGAAGAACAATGTCCCAAGGTCCAGAGATGGGCAAGCGTGTCATGCATTTGAGGACCTGGAAGAAATCTCAAATGGCTGAAATGTTGCCGAAACAGATGGCGGTGTCTGCCCTTGGTGCTTCTCCATCCCCGTGATGTGTGGAAACCCCACTGAGTGTTGTTTCTGCATTAGTGGAGACCCTTAGAGCTGGAAGATCTTTTAAGAGGTCCCTCTGATGGGGTTTTCCCTTGGGTCCCCAGTCAGAGGACAAGTACCAACAACGTGGTGTCTCTTTTCTGGAGTGCTGGCTACCCAGGTGGAAAGGGGAGGGGTTCCCCCTGGCCCCCTCAGAACCACTGCTGCCATCAAGTCTGTCCTCAGAGGGACCCTGTAGGGGTCTCTACATTTTCAAGACCCTACCAGCGGTTCTCAACCTGTGAGTCATGACCCCTTAGGGGGCTCAAACGACCCTTTCACAGGGCCGCCCAATTCATAGCAGTAGCAGGGAAAATAATGTTACGGTTGGGGGTCACTGCAACAAGAGGACCTGTATGACAGGGTCGTGGCCTCAGGAAGGTTGAGAACCACTACTCTTAAGTTATTAGGGAAACAACTTTATCTTTCTCGCCCAGAGCAATGGGTGGGTTCACACAGCTGACTGTGGAGTCCCATAGCTCGGTACTTAACCCACAGTTCCAGCAGGACACAGTGCTGTCCGTCTGCTGTTTTTTGTCACTGTTGGTGTTTTCACAGTCACTGATTTTGTCCAGTTTTCCAAGAGCAAAGGGAGTGCACCAGCGCAGCAAGGGGAACAAAGTAACCAAGTCCCCAAGGAATCCTGAAAGCAGACTTCTGACTTGGGGCACAGGGTTTGGCACTTCATCAGCCTTGATTGAAAAACATACCTAAGGGTCAATAAACCTGGAACTAGCTTTTGGGTTTTGTTTTGGTTTTCTTTTGCCCTATGCCTACTATATAAGCTAGGCAGGATGAATACTCCCAAGAAAAAAATGGCACTGGTGGTTCTAGGGGGACATGGGAAAGGAGGGTGGGGAAGTGGAGTGGGGAGCCAACAAACTCAGGGGTAAGGGAACAAGAGATCTAAAATCGATGATGGGGACCACCCATAATGCCTGGTGTGGTTTGATCAGGTGCAATGTATCCATGAGAAGAATTAGTGAGAGCCGAAGGGAGGGTGAGCATGATAGTGGGACAGGAGGAAGGTGAAAGGAAATAGAGGAAAGAAGTAGGAGGCAAAAGCTATTTATAGAGGTATAGCTATAAGTATATATATAAATATTAATTTATAATGAAAGGGATAGAGGTCAATGAACATATATTTTTATGTTAAATATTAAGATAGCAAAAAAAGATAGCAGATGGCCTTTGTGTCTCTACTCAAAGCCTATCTTAACACAAGAACACTTTGTTTTAATAACCTGGCACTCTTTGATACTCACCTTCCCAACACAATCCCTTAAGACAAAATGGGAGCTTGAGCAAATGTGAAGAGAGAGGATGGTGCTTTCAAAAGATGTAGCATGTGGGGTCTGAAAGGTCTGAAGTTAAACAAGCAGCCATCTAGCAGGAAGCAACAAAGTCCACATGGAAGAAGCACACTAGCCTGTGTGATCATGAGGTGTCCATGGGAGCAGGTATCAGATGTCAAAAGATCCCTAACAAAAATATTATAAAAAAATGATATTGATGTGAAAGATGGGAGTTGAAGTGGAGACTCAAAGTCCATCTGTAGACAATAGGACACCCCACACACAGGGGTTACAAGGAAGGGACAATCAACCAGGGTGCATTATAGCACCTATGAAACACACATCATTCCTCTAGTTCCTGAGTGCTTCCTTCTTACCTCTATCATGACCCAGTTTTACTCTACAAATCCGGCTAGACGAGTGCACACATTGGTACAGATAAGAACTCTTGACACATGGAATTCAGGACAGATAAAACCCTCAGGAACAGTAGTGGGAGCAGTGATAACATGATGGTAGGGGGATGGTGACAGGGTAAGGGTGGAAGAAGGGGAGTAAAGGGAAGCCCATCACAAATTTGGATATATATCTGATAGGTAACTAGCTAGAGCAGGGGAAGAGCATCCATTAGAGCTCAAATATGATAGCACACTGCGCATGCTTGGAGATCCAGGTTTCCAGCCAGCAATGCTACACTTGGATTGGTTCGCCTGGGCCAGGTGAACGCAATTCAGCCAATGGGGTCGACCAGGGTCGTAAACCACACCTCCCCGTAGGAGGATTGCAAACTACTAAGTTGGTATCCCGTAGAAGCTTTTTCCCAGCGTCAGTCCTATGTAGGACATCAGGATGCAGCCCTGAGTCAACCGCATCTCTCCCACCCTCAAGCAGCTTCCCGGCGAGCAGACGGGTGAAGGAATTCCTGGTTGCCGATATAAACCTAAAACTCTTTAAATCTTCATAAAACTTGTTTGGATCACAAACCAGGTTTCAGCTTAAATTCTTTTTTGCACGGAGCCAAGGACCGAGGTATTTTTCTAATTCCCAAGATATCAAACATAACCCCCAGGGACAGGAATGACATGCAGGGGAAGGGAGACACTGGACAGTGTAAGACACAAAATAATATATAATTGATCAAGGGTTCAAGAGGGTGGAGGAGGGAGAAGAAAAAAACTGCTGATACCAAGGGCTCAGTAGAAAGACTGTTTTGGAAATGCTGACGGCAACTTATGTACAAGTGGGCTTAATACTATTGAATGATGATTATAAGATTTGTAAGAGGCCCCCAATGGAAAGATTTAGAAAAAATTTCCAGTAGCATAACTAATACTGTAATTCAACAAAAACTAGCATTCATATGATGTAATGAATATTACATCAGAGCAATTTTCCACGAAATGTATTACATACTTATCCTATCAGTAGACTTGATCATAAACATTGCTAAGGCTTCTGTGGGGAACCCTGGTGGTGACAAGTGAGTTGGGCTGCCAACTGACTTTACAGTTCAAAACCACCAGTTGCTCTGTTGGAAGATGAGGCTTTCCATTCCCGTGAAAAGGCAGTCTTGGGAACCCACCGGGGCAGTCGGAATCGACTTGAAGACAGTGAGTTTTAAGGGTTTGGTGATGTTCTGATAGTGGAGGAGGTTCACGGGGGTGGGGGTGGGGCAACACCCTGGGGCACTAAGTCAGCCTCTGGGGTCTTTCCGCCAAACAGTGGCATTTTGAAAGCGCTTCCCCGCTGAAGAACAGCCGGTCGTTCTTTTTTTGTTTTTTGTTTTTGTTTTTGGGCATCACTGCTCTCCGGTGGTGGGAGGAGGAGGAGGCCCAGCCCCACTGCTGGAAATGCACCTCCGTCCCAGTGGGCTGCAGTCCCGCGCACAACCACGACGCCACCGGGGCTCAGCCCCAGCCGGTCGTTCTTATGCCTTCACCGGGGGAGCATTCTCTTCTCCCTTTCTCCCGGAGGTCGGTCTTTCCCGGAGACTGCGAGCCCCCGGGAGCCGTGGAGACCCAAGCGGGCGCCCAGCAGCGGGCGGGGACCCAGGATGAGCGGCGTCCGCGGGCGCCGCGGGCTGTGCGGTGGCGACGACGCGAAACCAGTTTCCCGGCAGATCTGCCGGAGGGAGGGGCCTGGGCGGGCCAATGAGGAAGCCCGACCTGCAGCCCCGCCCCGCCCCGCCCCGCCCCGCCCCGCGGGAGGTGCCTAGGAAGAGAGGCCTGGCGATCTTCGAGTGGACAGCCGTCTGGAAGGGCGTCCTCCCGATCACAGCGGGCACCGGCAGTCCGCATCGAGCCAGGGGCGACTCTATTCTTCTAACAAAAAGAGAGGCGGGGGGTGGGACGGATTGCCGAGGAGAGGGCCAGAAGCGGCCTGGAGGAGGTGGAGGGAGAGAGGAAGGTCGAAGGAGGAACCTGGGGTGGGGCGCGCCGCGAGAGGTCCGTCCTTAGCTGGGCGCTGAATTCGGAGCCCCTGGACCCCGCGCGGCGATCACCACGGCCGGCCTGCGGCTGAGCAAGGACGGCCTGGGCTGCGTCGTCCGCCCCGGGCTCCTGCAGCCAGTCCAGCCCCGCCGAGCGCCCGCCGGGCCTGCCCGCTCCTCGGCTCGGCGGCGAGCGCGCTCGGAACCGCCCTGGCTGCGCCGAGCCCGGCTGACTCCGACCGCCTTGGGGGCGCGGGGGCTGGGGGGCGGTCTCCGCGTTGCCGGGGCCTGGGTCGCGGGTACCCCGCCCGCCCCGCTGGGCTACAGGCAAGGAGAGGGCTCCCCGATCTCCGGTTCTCTCCGATCTGCGGGCGCGGCCTGCCGGCTACCTCCTCCTGCCTGCTGCCTGTGTCCCGGGTTGGGCTCCCCATCCTTTTTCTCTTACGCCAAGATTTGGAAAGTTAGCACCCACCTAGCCGCTCCACACGGCGGCCTGATGCCACTTCTTTTCCAACTCCAGCGGTCTTTTTATTTTATTAGTTTTAGTTTTTAATTAATCGTTTTATTGGGGGCTCTTGACAACTCTAAAGACTCACTCTTCATTGTGTCAAGCATGCTTGTACATATGTGGCCATCACCATTTTCAAAATATTTCTTTCTACTTGAGCTCTTTAATGGCCCAACTCTTTTTCCCCTCCCTCCCCTAATCTCACACACTCATCAATCCCTGATCAATAATATATTATTAATTTCACATCTTACATTGCGGCGATCTTTTAAAAACAGAGCTGAGGTCTCTCTGTTCAGCCTCTCTTT
The DNA here is from genome assembly GCA_004026705.1 of Nesogale talazaci. Lineage (NCBI taxonomy): Eukaryota > Metazoa > Chordata > Mammalia > Afrosoricida > Tenrecidae > Nesogale > Nesogale talazaci. The sequence goes on from PVJH01021695.1 coordinate 28,475, forward strand.
ATCTTTACTGTAAGCCTGGGATGATCCCGTGGGTCCTTCAAAGTCTGCAAACTTAGCTCTTGGTGAGCGAATACACTTGACGCTGGTTTTTCAGTGACAGGGATTGTCTTTGGCTGGTAGAACAAAGGACGGTGTATGAAGGTACCATCCTCACTCTTCAGAGTCAGGACATGTCCTTTGTGAAGGCAAAAAGAACAAGCTTCTTTTAGAAATGTATTCTGAGTTAGCTTAGGTGCTGGGAGAAGGGTACCACTTGGGGGATCCAGGACCCAGGCTATTTAAGGTCGTGGCCTGGGAATTTAGGAGCAGTGATGTCTGTGACCCATCGCCTCCTTCTAAAATAGCCTGGTTATGGTTGCCAACCACTATTCCGGAGAACATCGAGGCTTTGTTGTTTAAAACCCCCCTCCGGGGCTGAGCCCCGGTGGCAAAGTGGTTGTGCGCGGGACTGGGACGGAGGTTCAATTCCAGCAGTGGGGCTGGGCCTCTTGCGCCCACCACCGGAGAGCAGTGATGCCAAAAAAAAAAAAAAAAAAAAAAAAGCCCTCTGAGCTCTCTGCCGTACTCATTATGAATCGGACAGGGTAAAACTGTTCCTGTGGGGGCTGAGCCCCGGTGGCGTAGTGGTTGTGCGCGGAACTGCGGCCCACTGGGACGGAGGTTCAATGCCGGCTCCCAGGAGCAAAGGCTGGGCCTCCTACTCCCACCACCTGAGGGCAGTGATGCCTTAAAAAAATAAATAAAAACAAACAAACAAACAAACTGTTCCTGTGGGTTTCCAAGCTCTCTTGGCGCTTTTAAAACCAGTAACACAGAAGAGTGTAGCTGAAGTTGGCCAGGAGCTGCTATCGTGGACTTCACCAGGAAGCTTCCGAGTTAGGTAATCCGGGGCATGATTATCAGGTCAGAGAGGAGAGGATTGGGAGGGAGCTGAGCGAGGGCTACTTTCCAGCCAGGACAACATGGAGATGTTTTGAGCTGAAGGAGACATGAGGAACATCTCAATCTCTTGTGATCCTGTTGATCACCAGGGATCCCTGGTGGAGTAGTGATATGTGTTGGCTGGTGATTCTTAGGATCAGCAGTTCAAATCTGCCAGCAGCTTCTCTGGAAAAAAACTGGCCTTTCTACTCCAGTAAACAATTAGAGGCTCAGAAACCCTCGGGGGGATTTGTTATGATTCTTTCTTATCTCTCCACCTACCCAACTTTCTTTAAGGTCACCCATGACCTCCAGGCAAGTTCTGCAGATACAGACATTCTCGCTAACCCACCATTCCCACTGCCTTAACTTTTTTTTTTTTGGGGGGGGGGGGCATCACTGCACTCCGGTGGTGCACTCAGGAGGCCCAGCCCCACTGCTGGAATTGAACCTCCGTCCCAGTGGGCCGCAGTCCCGCGCACAACCACTACGCCATCGGGGCTCAGCCCCCCACTGCCTTAACTTTTATTTTAAACCTCATTTACTCCCGAGCCATAAGTTTGTGCTTCTTCAGTTTCTTCTAAGAGATATTTTTCCTCTGTGCAATCTCCTCTTCTGGTTGAGGAACAACCAGGGAGGATCATTTCAGTGTGGCAGGGGGAGCTCAGGTATGGATTGGTCTGACTGTGAGCTCTGTAAGTCCGGTGATGCATCTTGGGGCCTTTGTTCACCTGGATGTGCTCAGCGACCAGAGAATCCACACCGAAACCCTTACATTCAGCATGACCCTCAGCATTCGTAAGCATGTGCAACAGCCCTTCAGCACTCTTTTGGGGTCACCGAACCTGGGTCCAATTCCAGTTTGGCCTGGGCACACCTACCACCAATGCCACCACTGGAACATCAGAAGGGCACACGCTGCTTCTACAAAATGATGTCTTTCAAGTACTTGGTGACTTTCCGAATATGCCCTTGATGTCGAGGGAAGTTTCATGGGTGTTCATAGGAGGACTCTGAGATCTGACTCTTGATTTGCATGCTTTCGTGGTTTTTTCTCGGTCAAGTGAGTGGCGAACCATTTTGGTAGATCAATTCAGGCCACTACAGGAAGAGCAATAGTCCAGTTCTCTTCGCTGGCCCCTCAGCCAGCCTTGATGCATTTGATCACACGTTCTTTCTTTCCTGAAACATTCACTTCCTTTCACTTCGAGGATACAAGTTTCTCAGTGGCCTGTAGTCACCTGCTTCTCCTCAGTATGTTTTATCACAGTTTATTTTTATTTTTATTTTTTTTTGGGGGGGGGCATCACTGCTCTCCGGTGGAGGAAGTAGGAGGCCCAGCCCCACTGCTGGAATTGAACCTCCATCCCAGTAGGCCGCAGTCCGGAGCACAACCACTACGCCACTGGGGCTCAGCCCCTTATCACAGTTTAATACCGCTCTGCTCAACAATTAAATACTGGAATTCTTCAAGGCTCATTTGTAATATCCCTTTTCTTTCCTTGATTGTAATTCATATTAAACACTTCCATCCTGGACTCTAGGCTGGTATCTTCCTCCTCTTTTCCTTTTGGAATCTCAAAGGCACATTGCACTAGATGTGTCGCAGCCCCTGCTCTCTGCACCTGCCTGGCTCAGCAACCAGCCTCACGAGAACGTGGGGAGCTTCTCATCATGCCTCCCTCTCCCCAGGATACAGTCTATTATAGTTCTGAGAATTGTCTAAACAGCTCTCCATTCTATAATACTGTTCCCAAGCTCCTTTGAGACTTCTCTAATGAAGGCTTTGATCATTTCTTGCCTAGATTATTACTGTATCCTCTGAAACACTCCATTCTGTTCTCCTGGCCATAACAACGGTTCTCTCAAATGAGCTAATCATGTTACTCATTTGCCAAAAACACTCAAGTGATGTCTTTCTGCTCAGGATCAAGACCCCAATTCTCACAGGACTAACAAAGCCCTGTCGGATCCATTTATTTCTGCCACGGGGACCCACGTGGACTCATTCCGTGTGTCTTGTTTCCTCCGGCCACAGAGTGCTCTTCCTTCCCCTTGTCACCCAGGTAACATTTGCTCATCCTGCAAATTCAGATAGGTTATCACTTCCTCCGGGAGAAGCTTGACTGATTCCTTTGAACAAGTTAAATCCTTCTACTAGAGGCTCTTATAATTCTAGGTACCTTTGGGCTATTGCTTTTATCACAGTTGCAACTTTATAATGATGTGGTCATGATTTATGAATATCTGTCCTCCCTCCCTGCTGGGTTCTAGGGACCTTGACTGCTTTTGTTCAGCACTGTGCCCCCAGGCCCTGGCACACAGCAAGTGCTCAACAAATACATATTGAATGAATACATAATAAATAGGCATTGAATGCATGCATGCCTACATATTAAATGGGTCTTCAGTTAAGCCTGGCTTTGCCCTTCAACATGTTCGGATCTGGGCCAGTCATTTCATCTTCCTGAGTCTCAGGTTTTTAACTGCAAAACAAGCATAGGAGCCTCCAATAAAATGATTAAACAAACAAACAAACCAGGAATAAGATGTATGGCTTGCCACCTCACTGGTTTGTGGGGAGCATTTAAAAAGATCTTGGGTAAAAAAAAACCTCTGTAAAGCCATGGGGGAAAATGTAGGGTACCATTAACTGTGGCAGTTTGCAATCACCAGGAGCCTCCTTTTCTCGCTTTATATAATGGGGATAATAAAACATACCTTGTAAGGATGGTATGCAAATTAGATACACAATACACTTAGAAATAAACAAATTAGAAACAAACAGCCTGTGGAAAGCACTCAGGAAGGGGTACCTTGTCCTAACAGTATGAGGCTCTGGTGGTAAAATTTTTGCAATTTCCATGAAGGAGATTCCATGAAGGGTTTGATTCTTGGCCCATGTATTTCCTATGCAATCACTACCCATCTCTCAGTGGAGACCTGCACGTGGCTATGATACTGAATAGGTTTCTACAGACGTTCCAGACGAAGACAACTAGGAAGAAAAGCCTGGTGACCTATTGCTTTCTTTTTTTTCTCTTTAGTTTGCTTTTTGAATTAAAAAAATATATATGCGAGGGGCCGAGCCCCAGTGGCGTAGGTGGTGGTGTGCGGGACTGTGGCCTACTGGGCTGTTGGTTCAAATCCAGCAGCAGCTCTCCAGGAGCAAGGCTGGGCCTCCCACTCCCACCAGAGCAGTGATGCCACACACAAAAAAAATCCCTGTAGATCACAGTGATGCAGCTGATTCTAGGAATGGTGCAGGATCCTGCTTGAGGAGTCACCACGAGGAAGGTGGCCACTCAGACAGTAGTTCATATTTACACCTCTTCTGTTATCAGTGAAAGGATGGGCAATGGAATTAGCAAAGGCAAACTTGGGAAAGAAAGACTGTGAGGTTATGCTGGGAAAAAACAGGATGTGGAGGCCTTGGAAAGCAGCTGCTTATGGTGACTCAAAGGTGGCATGCTTCCCCGTGACCCTGAGACCAGAAGAATTAGATGGTGCCTGGTGACCACTCTGAAAGGGGTTATAATAGGAGGTCCTGAACTAGCCGAAGAAAAACAGAGACCCAAACTTCAGATCCAAGAAGAGTGGGTCTACGGGTCTGTTAAGGACTGGCGGAACGTCCTACACACTTCTCAAGTCTGGAACTGAACTCACCTTGTGGCTTCACTTTCAGCCAAACTAGACATAATCTGGTGTCTATTTGGGACATGAGAGGAATAAGGGGGAAGAGAGCTCTGTGTGGGCATGGCCTTTCCCTTAAGATTTTGGGAATTCCTGCATGTTCTCCTTGAAGGGGAGAGACACTTCTCTCTCTGCTCACTTCCTGGGAGACATTGAAGCTGACAAGACACATGGAACTAAACTAATGCCCTGAGCTGGAGAAGCCATGTGGAGACCCCTGTGAGTGCTGAGATGCTTACACCGCCACTGGATCTACTAGACTTCCCACCCACTGGTCTGTGGTCTTTCTGCATTTGGCATCATTGCATGTGTTTTGTGAGTCTGAAGAGGACTTTATTGATTGCTATCAAACAGCTGGGCCCCGTTGGCGTAGTGGTTGAGTGTGGGACTGCAGCCCACTGGCTTGGCGGTTCAAATCCAGCAGCAGTTCTCCTAGATTGGTATCTGACATATGGGCTCACATTAGACTTATGGACTTGATCTGGACGGGGATGGGATGTTTTCTAAATATATAAGTGCTCTTGTATATAAAGCTCTTTCTTATACATCAATGAGTGTCCCTGTGAATTTGTTTCTCTAGTCTACTCAGACGAACACAGCAGGTCTATAAGGTGAACAGGAACACGTGGGCGGTAGCATTTGTTAGAACAACTGACCATCGTTTCTCCTACTCACTGCCACTGCCAGGGGCATCTGACTCAAAGCGGCCCTAGCAGCCCAACTCCTGACTGCTATGCCACCAAGACGCCTAAAGCAAAGGGGGCAGGAGACAGAGGAAAGGAGAGAACAAACAGAGGCGGGAAGAGGGCGGAGGCAGGGTGGGGTTTGCAATCAATGTCACAAAGCAAGAAGTCTGTGGATCGTTGTATGGGAAACCAATTTGACTCAAATCACAGTTCAAATGTTGGGGTTCCTTTTGAAAAGTTTCTGTTCTTGTTAAAGTTTTCATGAATACCCTTACACTAGCATCTTTTGCATGTGGGGGTTAGCATAGCTGTAAGGTAAATTTCTGGTATTAAACTCAGAGCCCCAAACCCACTGCTGTTGAGGCAGGTCTGACCCTTATAGGGTTCTTGAGACTCTATCTTTACGGGGACACACAGCCTCTTTCCCCCACAGAGCTGCCGGAGGACTTACCCTGGTGGTTAGCAGTCCAGCACTTACCGGGAAAGCACCCCCAGGGTCCTGTGTGCTCTTGAACGCAACAGCATGACATTGTCTCCTCCTCCTACCAAGTAGGACATCATGCTTAGAAAAGTCGAGGGGCATCGGAAGAGAGGTAGACCCTCAACAAGATGAATCGACACAGAGGCAGCAGCAATGGGCTCAAGCAAAAGGAGAATTGGGAGGAGGGGGCAGGGCTGGACAGTGCGTCTTTCCTTTGTGCACAAGGTCGCCATGACCAGAACTGATCCCAGGACCACCACGAAGGATCAAACTCCCCAGCTTTTGTCAGTCTGATATCTGTATTTCCGGAAAGGGAGGGGGTAGCCCCCACAATCGAATGGGTCCAAGGGACAGTTGTGTCGTGGAGGGGTAAAATTAAAGACACCAGACGAGAGAAAGCATGCAATTGCTCGTCTCTGGGACCATCGTGACTTCCGCAGCCATGGGTGCAGACAGAGGAGCTCCAGCTCCAGCTGAGACTTATACACCCTCAGGAGGTGTGCAAGCTCCCCTCATTACAGGTGTAACAGGAAGGGCTGTGTAAGTGGCGCACAACAGGCAGGGGACATGAGCTAGGGGTGTACACACAATAGGAAGGGGAGGCACTGCAGACGTGCCCGTGGCAAGATAGGCGGGCTCCAGAGTCCGGACGGCAGCCTGACCTGGGTGGTCCCTGAGTTACCTTGCCCTTAGGTGTCTTTGGGCTCTCCCTCAGGGGAATAATCCATGACCCTGACCTAAGTAGAGTGGACGCTACTTAGGGTGGGACGGACTGTAGGGTCTGGTTGCTCCAGATGGTTGATAACCTTTAGGCACACAACCTTTAAGCAGTTGACCTCCAAGTGTACAGTCAGCACCTTAAGTCCGGCATATATTATGGGGGAGGGGAGAGGGCATCCTGGGAATTAACTTTTCTGTTTCCCACACCTGACATCTCCCATCTTTTCATATAATTGTTGGACATATTGTAGCTCCTTTTCTATAAGTTCTGTTTCTGTTTTTTTTGTGTGTGTGTGTGGGCATTCCTGCCTCTGGTGGTCGTGGGAGCTCCCCAGTGCTGCTCCTGAAAGCCGCTGCTGGATTTGAACCACCAAGCCCGCGGGCTGCAGTCCCGCACTCAACCACTTAGGCCACCGGGGCTCAGCCTCTATTTCTGTTTTTACTGGGCATCTTTCGCTATAATTTTCTCCTGATTTTTAAGAGCCCTATTATATTAAAGAAATTAAGCTTTAAAAGAAGAGAGATATATTCAGTTGCAGAAGATTATTTTGGCCTCTGGCTCATTTCAGCAAACATGTATGTTACTTATCTATTTTGTAAAGCCTGTGTAAGATGGACTTAGATTTTAACATGCCTTTGCATATTGCCTAACATATATATATATTCATTGTACAAAATGTTAACCGAAACACCTAGAAGTTTAAAGACAAAGAAAGTCATCTATAATCCTACCACTCAGAAATAACTACTCTTTTAATATATTTAAATTTATAATAATTTTAATATCTTATTCCAGGACTTAGTTGTGTTTTCAGTTTCTTTTAGGGGGAGGGGGATAGTCATGTTTTTTAAATTTATTAAGAGGAAAGTGGATGGAACAACTTGAGTGACTCCCATAAGGGAATTGTATTTATTTTATTTCACATGTATGATTCATGAATAGGCTTTTTCCTGTGGGTTGGACCTTTCCTTGGTTTCTCCAAGGCAAATGATTTCCAACACATCCGAGGGGGAAATGAGATGTGCTCCGTGCCCTAGATGAAATCCAGGAATCATTATAAGAAAACTCCATGTGGAAAAAGATTCTTGAAGAACAAACGCAGGATGAGCTGATTTTATCTAGGGAGGAAGACTCATTATGGAATCCAGGAGAACATGGCTGAGTACATCAGAGGCTTGTTCTTGAACACTGCATTATTCTTGTGTTGTTGAAAATGAAGTAGGGTTGGAGGATGAGTTTTTGGATATCGTCTGAGATATAATGTATCAATGACCCTTCATAGAAAGTCAAGATGTGGGCTCATTTTCTAACACTGCATAAATCTAGAACTCAGATATAATTTTGCTAACTTATTGCTCATCTAAGGAACCCTGGTGACACTGTTGGGTAAGTACTGGACTCCTAACCTCAAAGTCCAAAGTCGCCGATTCAAACCCAAGAGCCACTCCACAAGAGAAAGATGAGGCTGTCTGCTCCTCTAAACATGGACAGTTCTGGAAACACTACATAGGGTCGACTCCCTGGTAATGGATTTGGCTTCTTTATTACTCATCTGTGTAATCTTTCCGAGAAGATTCGGAAACAAGACACTTAAAAAATCAATTTATTGGGGGCTCATACAACTCTTAGCACAATCCATAGAGACATCTATTGTATGCAAAGCACATTTGTACCTGTGATGCCATCATTATTCTCAAAACATTTTCTTTCTACTTAAGCCCTTAGTATTGACTTCTCCTTTTCCCACTCCCTCCCCATTCCTCCTCCCTCATGAACCCTTGATAATTTATAAATTATTATTATTTTGTTTTATCAAACGCTGTCCGATGTTTCCCTTTACCCACTTCCCTGTTGTCTGTACCTGAGGAAAGAGGTTATATGTAGATCCTTATCATCGGTTCCCCCTTTCTACTCCACCTTCCCTCCATCCTCCTGGTATCACCACTCTCACTCTGGTTCTAAAGGGGTCATCTGACCTGGATTCTCCATGTTTCCAGTTCCTGTCTGTAGCAGTGTACATCCTGTGGTCTGGTTGGATTTGTAAGGCAGAATTGGGATCATGATACTGGGAGGAAGGAAGCATTGAAGAACCAGAGGAAAGTTGCATATTTCATTGTTGCTACCCTGTGCCCTGACTGGCCCATCTCCTCCTCACAACTCTTCTGTAAAGGGATGTCTCTTCCCCTGCAGATGGACCTTGGGTCCCCAATTTGTACTCCCCTCTCATTTATAATGATAGAATTTTTAGTTCTTTGATGCCTGATGCCTGATCCCTTTGACACTTCATGGTCACACAGGCTGGTATCCTTCTTCCATGTGGACTTTGTTGCTTCTGAGCTAATTGGCTGCGTGCTTACCTATAAGCCTTTAAGACCCCACACAATATATCTTTTGAAAGCCAGGCATCATCAGCTTTCTTCACCACAATTGCTTATGTACACCTTAGTCTTATCTTTCTCCCATATCTGGTTAGCATCTTTAGATTTCAATGATGTTGGCCTGGTTAAAATATCACTCCTTTGTTAAGTGGAGAAGCCTGATTCATTGAGAAAAGGTGCTTCGGGGAAAATATTCCAAATCCAAATCCATTGCTTTCGATTTCCTGCAGAGGGGCTAGTAGGTTTGAAACACTGACCTTGAGCTAATAGCCCAATGCGTCACCCACCATGCCACTAGGACACTGTAGGAACAAGATTAGAGAACAGAGGTTCACAAGTTTAGTCTGACTCCCTTAGTGGAATCACTTACAGATTTATTTGATAATTTGATAATTTTTGGATTAAGTTAAAATTAAAATTTGTTTCAAAAATTAAAATTATATTGGGGCTGAGCCCCGGTGGCGTAGTGGTTGTGTGTGGGACTGGGGCCCACAGGGTTGGCGGTTCAAATCCAGCAGCAGCTCTCTGGGAGCAAGGCTGGGCCTTCTACTCCCACCAGAGGACAGTGATGCCCACAAAAAAATTTAAAATTGTATCAAAAATGTATACCAGATAGTTTCACTCGCTCTTGCCCAACAACTGCAATTCCCCATCTCAAACACTTTGATAAGGTTCTTGAGTACCAACTAAAGGTTTTCTTAGGCAAAAACAAGAAAATATGAGTTCATAGTCTTTCCCCCACTTTTTAAATATAAAAGGCAGCCAGCTTTATACATTTTTTTGGGGGGGGGCATCACTGCTCTCCGGTGGTGGGAGTAGGAGGCCCAGCCCCACTGCTGGAATTGAACCTCCATCCCAGTGGGCCGCAGTCCCGCGCACAACCAC